>JAZHYW010066530.1:0-43005 GCA_037355805.1 Ixodes ricinus
CAACATTTGGTTCGGTTACGTATTACTTATAGGTCGCTGAAATTCACAAATTGCTGCAACTACAATGTGCCAAGATCGCTTAGAATTTCACCACAAAGGTTACAACAGTGCATATTCATTTAAAAAAAATTGTGAAGAAAAGGTGCATTCACTCTTGTGTCTCCCTTAACCTTGAGGGGCCCTGCAATTATATTTAAGTTTCTACCTTTTTGCGGTTTCCACGTCTCTCGGGGTTTGGGCAACCAGCTGGCGGAGAGAGAATAACGCCACAAGTCTTTTTTGGTTGGTGATGGGTAGTTTTTCGAAGGAGTGGTTTGACCTGCGTTCTCTAAAACACCCTCTATATTTTATATTTTTTTCAAAGTTAGGTCAGGGAATGGCTAAAGAATAAGGAAAAATTGGATAGATTGAAAGTTGTTCCGCCTGTGTCAACTCCGTAGCACTCAAGGTGCGACCGCTTGATCGAGCGCTACGTTCCTGGAACCAATCAAGCGGCATCAAAAGTGCATCGTCACCGCTCTCGTCACCTTTGTGAGTTTGCTATTTAAGGCTTAACAAATCACGCGCTGTAAATGCCCCATGGTCCTGCACTTTTTTTGTTTGTTTGTGGGTGACTGGTTTAGCTGGTGCTAACGAACTCACAAAGGCGAGAAGATACCGTGACGAGAAACTTTGAGCCACTACCTCACTGCCTACTGGATTCTAATGTGGATTAGGGTCGGACTTGAGGCTGGTTCACACATTTGTATTGCTTCGACCGGAGAGGCTTAAAACCGGATTTTACGTCTCTTGCGACTGCTTGCTGCCGGCCTACAGTAGCAGCGCAACCGGTCGTAAGCATTCTGCAAGAGGCTTAATTTCGGCTTTATGCCTCTCCGGTCGTAATCAGTCGCAAATGTGTGAACCAGCTTGTAATGTGCAACAAAGTATAATCTGTATCAGTAAACTGACGCTGCGAAATTAACAGGCGTACTCACTTTGAGGCACATGGAACACTGCTAGCAGTGACACCCGTGAGCAAGTCCGGCAGCAGCTCGTGCCTCAGGTCGTACTCTCTGGCCCAGGTCACGATAAGGAACCAGCCCAGGAGCCTGGACTTGACCCGCCTCTTGTTCCACTTGCGGCCCCGGGCGTGCCGTATCCTCGTCACCGGGGTACCCCTGTTGGTAGGCACATTAGCGAACTCGACGTTGAAGCGCTCCTGGTTGAACACGTGTCTGGTTCTCGCCTGGTACGGGCGCTGGGTCATAGCGGGCTGGCGAGCCACCGGACAAGATGGCTGATGAAGAACCAGCCAGCGGGCCTGAGACGCCGTAAGTTCTCCCGGAGAGGGCTGTACGCATTACGAGGAACCATAATTTGCCACTTTCCGCACCATCGACTCCTTAAATGCTTGCCTTGTAGGTTGGTTCTTTTGTATTTTTTGCTTATTTGCGCTGTCATGTCATGGCCTCTCGAGTCGGTTTACTTTTACGGCCACAGCCGTTGCTGAAAGTTTTAGTAGATCGTTCCGATATGTCCGATAATGATACCCAATACAGATATCGGAGGTAATAGAGTTTTGTGTAGGTCGTTCTTGATACCGCCGATGCCCTCGATAAAAATGGAGAGTTTTAGGGAACCGTTTTTGCGCATCTGATACGGTACGATAGGTCCGTTGGTGCGCACTGCGCATGCGCTACCGCAGAAGACTCGCACATGCGCAGTTCGTACCGGAGGCCCATAGTACCGTATCAGGTGGGCAATGGAGATTCTCTAAAACTTTCTAGTACCCAATAACACCACGAAACACGCGCCAAGGCGTCGGTGGAGTATCCGGTATCGTTATCGGAGTTATCAGAACGATCTGCATAAAACTCCCTTGTCGCGAGGCTTAGCAACACATCCCCGGGATTTTTTGGGTAGAATCGTGGTCGAGAAAATTTCCCGCTAAGCTTAGCGCAAAAATGGTGTCAGGTGACGTCACGCGGTCCCAGAAGGTCACGCGGCACCGATGATGTTAAGTGACAATGTTGCGTTATTTAAAGCATGATGTGACAACGTGAGGTCGAGGCACCTGATACCATTAGGTCACGCGACACCATGACGTCACGTGATACCCTCGCGTCATGTGAAACTGTGCCTAGTTTGGTCGTATGTTTACCTTTAAGCTGAGACTAGAAGCTCCGCCTTCAGCGCGAACTTTCTGCCCTTGCTAACACAAGAGTGAACACACAGGCACGCTGCGGAAGCCAGCGAGCTCGCGCTAAATGCCGAGCTTCTAGTCTCAGCTTAAGGGTGAACGAAGTATAGTTTGCGTGCCGCAAAGCGAGCAGCACATGGGGTGTCGTCAGCAGTTCATTGGTAGAAGCAGTACTTAAGGAACCGAAAATTTTTGCGAGGACTGCATGCTGGTGTCGATGGGGCAGCAAGTTGAAGGTTTTTGTTTAGGTTATATGTACAGAGGGCACGTTTTCCGGTTACGCTTCGCTGCAGATACATTCAACAACACTTGGTGATCTTGGAAGCTTTTTCGTGGTGCTATTCTTTTGTTTTGTAAAAACCAACAAATTGTTTTCTGTCATTCTAATTTCTGTATATATGGTGTCAGTCAAGGGCTGAGAGTCGCGTATAAGCTTCAATAAATGTGTTTTGATTGACTGTCATACAAAAAAGGTGAACGGAAGAATGTGAGAAGTGCAACTAGCTATCAACCGTTTGTTATTGATCCGATGGCTCGTATACCTTTATAGAAAACTGCAATATTGTTACACATCCCATGTGTATTCACGCGATATATAAATTGTTCCCAAAGCGTTCGCATTTCTCGAGATTCAAATACAGCGCCTCAGAATTTCACGCTCCATTCCGAGAACCTCCACCTCTTGATATCTGGAGGTCGGCTCTTCTAAACCTTCTCCAACGGCGTACCAACTTGCTTTTGAGTGTGTGGGGCAAACCAGAGCCCCCAGGGCCGGGGGCGGTATCCTCGGTATCCCTTTGGCGCCGCCGCCAGGGGGTAGGGGCAACACACATGCCTTGCCCCCCCCCCCCCCCACTCTGAGAACTAGGGGGGTGCGCCCCCTTGCCCCCCCCCGGTTGGTACACTCATGACCTTCTCCACTAAAACAAAGTACCATACAGTAAATATTGATTATGTGAGCATGGTTTTCTAATCTCTCGCTTGGAAACTCCGCCCATCTCCTCCTCAGAAAGTTTCCAGGCCATAGGCTTCAGTGATCATCCAAGAGGGATTAACATTTCTGCTGTCACTGACAACTTGCAGAAATGCATAGCGTGGTATATATGCATGTTCGTTCCTGCTCCTTGCTTCGTAATTTGTTCTCAGTTCTTATTGACTAGTGTGAAAATCGCATTGGCTGAGGATTGATCATGAAATGCTCAGTACTCGCCGCGCCCTGCGCTTCTTAAGTTTCCTGTTACTATAAACACCAAGTAGTCTGAAACGCAATAGTGGTTGATTCATTTTGAGACAAAGAGATCACTTACGATCTTGATGGTGTTGTCAAGTAATGAAACAATTTACTCTTATCATTCTCCGACCTCTGTTTTACACTAGAACACGAGTAGGTAAATAAAGTAACAAAATGTGGCTCAAGTTAAATTAAATATTCTAAATCCTCAAGAATCAAACAAGGAACGACAAAAAAGTCATTATAGTGCTTAAAATTGTTATTACATAACATTGTTAAAGTTTGGTAATATTTAAATGAATGCATTGGCAAACTAATTGCCTTAAACCAAAATCATAATAGTAATAATTTCTTTTGTGCTAGTAATTTTAGTTGTAATTAACTGCTTTTAGAGCAAAGCAGTAATCGTAATTCAGATACATTTTGGAAGTAATTTACTCAAGCTATACTAGGTACATTGACTAGGGCGACTGGACAGAGTCTTCTACAGACATCCAAAACATTGCTCCGAAAGCTAAAAAATCTTTCGTAGGAGCAGGTTAGACCGATATC
Organism: Ixodes ricinus; assembly: GCA_037355805.1. NCBI lineage: Eukaryota > Metazoa > Arthropoda > Arachnida > Ixodida > Ixodidae > Ixodes > Ixodes ricinus. The sequence continues at coordinate 3,966 of JAZHYW010066530.1, forward strand.
AAGGACACCATCTCGATGACCGCGGTGCATGAACTCAAAGTAGTAAGCCTTCTTTCTTTCTTTTTCAATTGCTTAGCCTAAAGGGGAGCTCCTGGTAAATTTCGTTGTTACTGATTTGAGTCAAGATTGGTTCAACACATTAATAGACACATCTTAACTAGTAACCCAAATTTCGAGTCAAAACATTTTTTTTTGTTTCGTCAATTGTAAACGAAACTGGAAATGTGACGTCAAATGTTGTTTTATGGGCGCAGTACCGGTTGTTACTGAAGGGTTACGAAAAGTTTGATGGCATGAAATTAATGCTGGGCACACGAATGCAACAAAACGAAAGAGAAAAAAACGGGCAAAATATTTTAGTTTTTTTAGAATGCCTGCCTCTACTTGCAGTTATACAGCATATGACGTCGCCCTACTGAAACCGTGGGAAAACTTGAATGTTGGTTTTAGCATAACCTTCATTTGTCGCTTTTGAATTGCTATTTCGAATTTAGATGTAATAAATAGCATACCGGGAAGAGTAAAGCCTAGGTTTTCCAAAAGAAATGTGTTTAGTTTGGGTAGCTCTGTAACCGCCGGAGCGCCCCATTAAAATACTCATGCAGTGTCTGCTAAACCTACTCTTGTACATAAAGAGCCGAAATTGTATTTTCCAAGAATCCAAAGAGCAAGCGATTAGCAATTAAGTACATTCCAAAGATACTTCTTCACTATTACTAGCCTTTGAGTGCCATCCGTATACAAAGCGGTGAGTGTTCGGTTAGCACTATACCTGCACTGGAGCAAAAGCTCGCATTTATATGTTGATCAGACTAACTCTGGAGCTGCATAGCCAGGTAGGCACGTATTCGAACGGTAGCTGTTTTTGATACAATGGAAAAAGACAAAATGCGTAGGGCAGAGCCGATTCCCGCGGGTGTTATTTGTTGATAGGTGCTGCCGTGTGAAATATGAGCGTGTAGCTCTGCAAAGTAAAGCAAACACTTGAAATATTACATAATAGACAAGCTTGAAAAATACAAAATAGGACTGCTGAGGTTCGTTCTGAGACGGCACGGGCAGAAAGACAACTGTGCTGAAATGAAAACTGAACTGAATTGGGAATCTCTCTCAGCCCGCCATAAAAAAATGTGTTTAAAGTTTCTGTTTTTGATATTTAAAAATAAAACTGAAACTAACAGTGAAAGTCATTTAAAATAATCACATTATATTTCTAAACGGAACGATCATGCTTTCAAAATTAGGGGAGTACCACGCCAGGACGAACATGTATGCCAACTCTTTTTTATTTGTTAAAGCAGTACAATAGTGGAATGGGCTGTCGGAGCTACATGTGTGCAAAGAAAATAAAGTTCTGTTTTCCAGCACTGTAACCCTTCCTGCTATAACGCCCTCCGGGCACTGCAGGGTTATCTCTGAATAAAGAATAAGGAAAAAACTCGGGATGCTGACTCATACGAACGAGTACAGGCTGAGGATAAGAGTGAGTGGTTCCTCATCAGATCATCCAAAGCGAATGGCAGACACACGTGAGCTATACTTGGCAGTTGGAAGTTGGAAGACACCTGTTTGCATTTACTTCTAGGGATGGCCTCGCCGTTTATGCTTTATTTTATGAGAAAAATAAAAAAGACAAAGGTTCTTCAGCTTTAACTAAAAGCCACCATCTAAGCATTTTCCAACGAAGGCATATTTGGCGTCACCTCAGGACAGGAGCACATAACCTGACTGTTTGCCGGAATCGACCATCTAGGGTCAGGCGCTCCTATCTTAGGAGGATTTTTATCTTACATTTGACAGAAACGGAGCTACGTAATATTACAAGGTAGAACCAAAGACATAAGTACGATATTCATCATAAATTTAGCGTTCGACTGGCGCAGGTGACAATTCGTTCGTCTCATTTTAGATTGCAACCTTACTATACTGAGTTCAACTTTGACGCGAGAACATACATTTTGAACGGTTAGAACTCAAATGAAATATCTCTTGTAAAATGCTTGGAAAGTCGTGTTCCCTATATATGATGTTCTATGTCCTCCCCGTTGAGTGGTAACCTTACCTGATTAGTGCATGTGCTAAGTATTCGGGCTTTTAACAGAAGCATCACACGGTAATGATTACAGACAAACACAACAACTTGGATACAGCATTCGACCCCCGTGAAACCAGCTCAAGTGGACACAAACCCTGGAAAACTCTCCAAAACAATGTCTCGGAAATCCTAGAGAATAAAGTCTGTTATGGTCAGAGGTCGGCGTTTGAGGTCTCCCTCCCTCACTCTCGCCTTCCACAGCCACTCCCCTCAGCTCCTCACTCGCCCTCACCCTCACAGATGCAAAACCCTTCAGCCCCTCCCTCACCCTAATCCTCCACCTATACTCACCTTCAACCCTTAACTGCATCTCACGGCTCTCACGCCCTCACGCACTCCACCGCCCTCATGCCCCTCGCACTCACCGCCCTCACGGCCCTCATACCCCTCATGCACTGATGGCTCTCACACCCACACGCCCTTCAAGAACTCACCGCCCTCACGCCCCTCATGTAATTACCGTTCTCGTGGCCTCACACCCCTGACGAACTCTAGGCCCTCACACCCTCACGCCCTCACGCACTCATTGCCCTCACACCCTCATGCACTCACGGCCCTCATACCCTTCACGCACTAATGGCCCTCACACCCTTCATGCACTCACTGCCATCACGGCCCTCATATGCCTCATGCACTCATTGCCCTCACACCCTCCGCACGCCCCTCACGCACTCCACCGCCCTTTGCGGAACTCATACCCCTCACGCACTCATGGCCCTCACACCCCCCACGCCCCTCAAGCACTCAGCGCCTCACGCCCCTCACATAATTACCGCCCTCGCGTCCCTCGTACCCATCATGCACTCATGGCCCTCACACCCCTCACGCTCCTCACGCACTCACTGTCGTCACGGCCCTCATATGCCTCACGCACTCATGGTCCTCACACCCCTCACGGCCCTCAAGCATTTGCCGTGCTCGCGGCCCTCGTACCCTCACTCACTCATGGCGCTGACACCCCTCACGCCCTCAAGCGCTCACCGCCCTCACGCCCTCCGTATTACCGCCCTCGCGGCCTCACACCTCTGACAATCTGACCCTCACCCCTCACACGCACTCAGTTCCCATATGCCCCTCACGCACTCGCCACCACCCTCACGGCCCTCATATCCCTTATGCACTCATGGCCCTCACGCTCCTCAGCGCACTCACCGTCTCACGGCCTCATACCCCTCACGCACTCATGGCCTCACACCCCTCATGCCCCTCGAAGGCATGCACCACCACGGCTCTCATACCCCTCAAGCACTAATGGCTCCTCACCAATCCTACGCACCTACTGCCCTGCGGCCCTCATACACTTCACGCAGTCATGGCCCTCACACCCTCCCATGCCCCTCGTGCACTGTGCCCTCACGCCCCTCACGCACTCACCGCCCTCACGGCCCTCATACCAATCACACACACTCATGCCCCTCACACCCTCACGCCCCTAAAGCACTTACCACCCTAACGGCCCTCACACCCCTCACTCCTGCCTCACGCCCTCACGCCCTCGCACCGCATACTACTGCCCACGCGGCCCTCATGCCACACACGCTATCACGTGGCCCTCACACCCTCATGCCCCTCAAGCACTCACTGTCCTCACGGCCCTCAAACCCCCTACGCACTAATGGCCCATACACCCCTCACGCCCCTCAAGCACCTCACCGCCCCTCACGGCCCTCTATACCCCTCACTGCACTGATGGCTCACACCCCACACGCCTTCAAGAACTCCTGCCCTCATGCCCCTCACGTAATGTACCACCCTGAGCCCTCTCATACTCCCTCACGCACTCATGGCCCTCACACCCCTCACGCCGCTCAAGCATGCACCACCCTCACGGCCCTCATACCCCTCAAGCACTGATGGCTCTCACACCCCACACGCCCTTCAAGAACTCACCGCCCTCATGCCCCTCATGTGATTACCGCCCTCGCGGCCCTCATGCCACTCACGCACTCATGGCCCTCACACGCCTCATGCCCCTCAAGCACTCACTGCCTTCATGGCCCTCAAACCCCTCACGCACTCATGGCCCTCCACACCGCTCATGCCCTCAACTCACACCCCTCAAGCACTCACCGCCCTCACGGCCCTCCTGCCCCTCACACACTAATGTCCCTCACACCCCTCACGCCCCTCAAGCACTCACTGCCCTCACACATGATGGCTCTCACACCCACACGCTCTTCGAGAACCCACCGCCGTCACGCCCCTCACGTAATTACCGCCCTCGCGGCCTCACACCCCGACGAACTCTAGGCCCTCACACTCCCTCGCACTCATTGCCCTCACCACCTCACGCACTCACTGCCCTCCCGGCCCTCATACCCCGCCGCACTAATGGACCTCACACCCTTCATGCACTCACTGCCCTCACGGCACTCATATGCCTCACGCATTCTTGGCCCTCACACCCCTCACGCACTCACCGCCCTTACGGCTCTCATACCCCTCAAGCACGCCATGGCCCTCTACACCCCTCACGTCCCTCAAGCACTCACCGCCCTCACGACCCTCACATTATTACTGCCCTCGCGGCCCTCATACCCCCCACGCACTCATGGCACTCCCCACCCCTCACGCCCCTCAAGCACTCACCGCCCTCACGGCCCTCATACCCTCACCACTAATGGCCCTCCCACCCCTCATGCCCCTCAGGCCACTGCCTCACGGCCCCTCCATACCGCTCCCGCACTCAAGGCCCTCACACCCCTCACTGTCCTCATGGCCCCCCTCGCGCCTCACGCACTCCATGGCACCTCACACCCCTCCGGCCCTCCATACCCCTCCCGCACTCATGGCCCTCTAATGCCCTCACGCCAATCAAGCACACTCACCGCCACGCCACGGCATACCTCACCTCACAGGCACTTCGCGGCCTCACTCACACCCTCACGCCTCTCCCGAAGCACCCCACCGCCCTCCCGCCAACCGGGCACCTCACCTCTGCCCCAGGCGGCCTCCTGCACCCCTCACGCGCTTCGCGGGCCCTCCCCACCCCCTCATGCTCCCTCAAGCACCCCGCTCACTGCCCTCACGGCCCTCATACCCTCACGCACTAAATGGCCCCCGCCCCTCACGCCCCTCACACGCCACCGCCTCTCCCGGCTCCTCCTGTTCCTCACGCACTGATGGCTCTCACACCCACATGCACCCTTCAAGAACCCACTGCCCTCCCACGCCCCTCACGTGGTATTTACCGCCCTGGCGGCCCCTCATACCCTCACACAGCACTCGTGACCCTCGCAATCCCCTCACGCGCCTCAAGCATGCACCACCCTCACGGTCCTCGTTTCCTTCGCACTCTGCGGCCCCTCACACCCCCTCACACACTCACTGCCCTTACGGGCCCTCAGACACCTCATGCAGTCATGGCCCCTCACACCCCTCACGCCCCTCAAGCACTCACCGCCCTCGCGCCCCTCACGTAATTACCGCCCACGCCGCCCTGATACCCCTCGCCGCGCTCGTGGCTCTCCTGGCACCCCTCATGCCCCTCTGGCCTGCACTGCCCTCACGGCCTCATACCGCTCACGCACGTACCCCGGCCCGCATCGCCGCTCACTGCACTCACATCGTCGTCTCGGCCCTCATACGCCTTCACGCAACTGCCTGGCCCTCGCACCCCCTCACAGCCCTTATGCCCCTCGTGCACTCATGGGCCTCACACTCTCATGTACCTTCGGGCGTCACTTGCCGTGCTCTACGGCCCTCACCTACCTCACTGCACTCATGGCCTCGCGCGCCTCGCGTGCCTCACCGCCGCCTACGCCCTTCGAGGTGATGCCACGTCCCTCGCGGCCCTTACGCCCCGTGATGAAATCTCGGCCCTCGTCGCCCCTCACGCTTACTACATTGCTCCCCGCGCCGTCACGCAATCCACCACCCTCCCGTCCCCCTCAGTATCCCTACGCACTGGCCAGCGCCCTCGCATGCCTCGAAGCACTCACCATCCTCACGGCCCTCATACCCCTCACGCACTTATGGCCCTCACACCCCTCACGCCCCTCAAGCATGCACCACCCTCGCTCTCTCAAACCCTCATCACTCCCTGCCCTCTTGCGGCCCTCATACGCCTCACGCAGTCATGGCCCTCACACCCCTCATGCCTTTATGCACTCGTGCCCTCACGCCCGTCACGCACTCACGGCCCTCACAGCCCTCATACTCCTCACACTCATGGCCTCACACCCCTCATGCCCCTCAAGCACTCACTGCCCTCACGGCCCTCATACACCTCACACACTATAGGCCCTCACACACTCACGCCACCTCAAGCACTCACCACCCTGACAGCCCTTATACCCCTCATGCACTGATGGCTCTCACACCTGCACACACCCTTCAAGAACTCACCGCCCTCACGCCCTCACATAAGTACACGCCCCAGGCCCTCATACCCCTCACGCACTCATGGCCCCCACACCCCCTCACGCCCCTGCTTGCACCACCCTCACGGCCCTCATACCCCTCACGCACTAATTGCCCTCACACCCCTCACGCACTCACTGCCCTCACGACCCTCATAAGCCTCGACTGCAGTCATGCCCTCGCACCCCTCACGCCCCTGATGCACGGTCATTGCCCTCACGCCCCCTCACGCACTCTACCGCCCTCACGGCCCCTCATGCCCCCTCACACACTCATCGCCCTCACACCCCTCACCCGCCCTCAAGCACTCACTGCCCTCACGACCCTCGTACCCCTCACGCACTCACAGACCCTCACACCCCTCACGCCCTCAAGCACTCACTGTCCTCACACCCCTCACGCGACTACCGCCCACGCGGCCCTCACCAACTTGCATAATCATGGCCTTCACACCCCCGCATGCCCCTCAAGCACCTCACTGCCCCTATGGCCCTCAAAACCCCACACGCACTAATGGCTCTTGAACACCTCACGCCCCTCAAGCACTAACCACCCTCACGGCCCTCATACCCTCATGCACTGATGGCTCTCACACCCCCGCGCCCTCAAGAACTCACCGCCCCCACGCCCCTCACGTAGTCTAACGCCCTGGCGGCCCTTATACCCCTCACGCACTCATGGCTCTGACACCCCTCGCACGCCTCAAGCATGCACCACCCCTTGCGGCCCTCATTCCCCTCACGCACCAGCCGGCCCTCACACCCTCACGCACTCACCGCCCTCACGGCCCTCATACACCACGCAGTCATGGCCCTCACGCCCTCAAGCACTCACTGCCCTCACGGCCCTCAACCCTCACGCACTCATGGCCCCCACACCCTCACGCTCTCAAGCACTCACCACCTCAAGCCCTCATGTAATTACTGCCCTCGCCGGCCTCATACCACTCACGCCACTCATGGCCCCCACACCCTCATGCCCCCTCAGGCACTCACTGCCCTCACGGCACCCTCATACCCCTCACGCACTCATGTCCCTCACACCTCATGCCCTCGAGCACTCACTGCCCTCACGGCCCTCATACCCCTCATGCACTTATAGCCCTCACAGCCTCGCACCCCTCAAGCACTCACTGCCGTCCACGGCCCTCAACCCCTCACGCACTCATGGCCCCCACACCCCTCACGCTCCTCGACACTCACCACCCTCAATCCCCTCATGTAATTACCGCCTCATACCCCTCACGCACTAATGGCCCCTCGCACCCCTCATACCCCTAAGCACTTCGCCGCCCTCACGGCCCTCATGCCCCTCCACGCACTGATGGCTCTACAACTCACACGCCCTTCAAAAAGCTACCGTTCTCACACCCCTCATGTGGATTACCGCCCTGGCGGCCTCGCCCATCTCACGCACTCATGGCCCTCACACGCCCCACGCCCCTCAAGGCGTGCACCACCCTCACGGCCCTCATACCCCTCACGCACTCATGGCCTGACACCCCTCACGCACTCGCTGCCCTCACGGCCCTTATACGCCTCACGCAGTCATGGCCCTCACACCCTCCACGCCCCTCATGCACTCGTTCCGCTCACGCCCCTCACGCACTGGACCGCCCTAACGGCCCTGATACCTCTCACGCACTCATGGTCCTCACACCCTCACGCCCCTCAAGCCACTCGCCGTCGTCACGCCCCTTTACGTAGTACACCACCACGCGGTCTTCATACCGCTCATGCGGTCAGTGGCACTCACACCTTTCATGCCCCTAGCGCACTGAATGCCCTCACGGCCCTCATACCCCTCACGCAATTCAGCGGCCCTCGCACCCTCACGCCCCTCAAGCGCTCACCGCCCTCACGGCCCTCAATTCCTCACGCACTGATGGCTCTCACACCCCACACGCCCTTCAAGAACTCACCGCCCCCACGCCCTCACCCCATTACCGCCCTGGTGGCCCTCATTCCCCCTCACGCACTGATGGCCCTCACACCCCTCACGCGCCTCAAGCATGGCACCACCCTCATGGCCCTCATTTCCTGACGCACTAATGGCCCTACACCTCATGCGCAATCACTGCCCTCACGGCCCTCGTACACCTCACGAAGTCATGGCCCTCACACCCCTGAAGCACTCACCGCCCTGACGGCCCCTCATCCCCCTCATGCACTCATGGCCCCCACACCCATCTTACCCCTCAAGCACTCACCGCCGTCACGCCCTCACGTAATTACCACCCTCGCGGGCCCTCATACCACTCACGCACCCACGGCCCTCACACCCCTCTGCCTGCCCTCAAGCACTCACTGCCCTCATGGCCCTCATACCCCTCACACACTCATGCCCTTCACACTCCTCATGCCCTTATGCACTCACCTGCCCTCATGGCCCTCATACCCCTTATGCACTCATAGCCCTCACTGCCCTCCGCACTCCTCGAGCACTGACCACCCTCACGTCCCTCATACCACTCACGCACTAATGTCCCTCACACCCCTCACGCCCCTGAGCACTTACCACCCTCACGGCCCTCTCATTCTCCTCACGCACTGATGGCTCTCACACCCCTCCCACACCTTCAAGAACTCACCGCCGTTACGCCCTCACGTAATTACCACCCTCGCGGCCCTCACACCCCTGACGAACTCTAGGCCCTCACACCCCCGCGCCCCTCACGCACTCATTGCCCTGACACCCTCACGCACTCACTGCCCTCACGGCCCTCATGCGCCTCACCTCACTGTGGTCCTCACACCCCTCACGCCCCACATGCACTCACCGCCCTCATGGCCCCTCATACCCCTCTATGCACTCATGGCCCTCAGAGCTGTATATGTAGAGTGTTTGGTCAATGGGAGGCGCGGGCAGAGCTAGGGCGTGCGACAGACTCTGAAGAAGGCTTGGCATGCTCTCTGACCAACGAGAAGCCGAAAGAATCCCAGCGGTGGTGGCGAGAAACAGTTCTGATCGAAGGTATATGTTCGTATATGGTTTTAATGAGCGCGTACCCTACTGAAAAACCATTTCACGCCTATATGAAAGTAAACGGGTTCATACCGGTAACAGTTTAGCCATACCGGTCGCCAGTTTGGCAAAGGGGTCGCTCTGTATGGCTCAAAGGGTCCCCGTATCAGCCATAACGGTCACCTATTTGGGCAAACAGGGCACCCATTTGGCAAACGGGTCACTCGTCTGGGCAAATGGGCACTCGTCTGGGCAAAGTTACGCACGTTTGCTCGAAACCGGTGAGCCATGTTGCACAAGCGGGTATCCGGTGACCGGCAGCCATGTACCGGTTTAATCAAACGGCTCTCTGGAGCCCGTTTAATACTGAACGTACAGATCGGGGGCATGGGGCACGCCAGCTCAGCAGTGGCAGCCTGTTTCGGGAAAGCCGGCAGCGCCGGTTCATCGATTTAATCGTCCGCGTAATGCAAGTAATTATATTTATATTTTGATTGCGTTAGATTTTCGCTTATACTGCAGCAACAATAAACAATTTTTGTTTACGTAAACATCGACGTTTGCCGAGCCGATATTTTTGACAGAACTTTAAAACTTTAGGCGTTTTCTGTTGCCTCCAAGTGGAAGTGTAGTAACTCTTGTGATTGAAAATAGGGCGCACGTGTTGTTTTCATCATGATCATGCAGGAAAGATGTAAGAAACGAATGCGCCGCTCAATCCTGTTTTGCTCGGACAGAGTGCGACCGCTCGGACGGCAGATTCCTGGCCCTCGGCGCTTGGTGTGACGGATTTTGTTGATCGTTCCGCTAGTCGCACTCTTCCACCATCATTTTGGATGAGCGTGATTAAAACATCACGTGTGCCATATTTTCAGTCACCGAGAGTTACTCCAATGCGGTTATCAAGTTTGGTTTCTCGCGACCACCACCAGGATATTATTTCCGGCTTCTGGTTGGTCACATTCAAATTTCTGAAGACACCCTGAACACGCCCAGCCCGCTTTCAGCCAATGGCGCCTCCTCATTTGTCTTCTATACTTCCCAACGAATGGCCAAGCTCTACACATATACAGCTCTGATGGCCCTCTCCACCCCTCACGCCCTCAGGTACTCACCGCCCTCACGCCCCTCGCACAAGTGCCGCCCTCGTGGCCCTCACTTCCCCTCACGCACTCACATGGCCCTCATGCCACCCTCACGCCCCTCACGCACTCGCCACCGCGGCCCTCCTTGTCGCTCTTCATGCACTCATGGCCCCTCAGACCCCTCACACGCCCCTCAAGCACTCATCGTCCTCATGGCCCTCGCACTCCCTCACGCACTCACGTAGCCCTCTACACCCTCACGCCCACCTCAAGCATGCACCACCCTCACGGCCCCTGTACCCCTCACGCACTAATGGCCCTCACACCCCTCACGCACTCACTGCCCCCACGGCCCTCATACACTTCACGCAGTCATGGCCGTCCCACACCCCTCACATGCACTCATTGCCCTCACGCTCTCACGCACTCAGCACCCTCACGGCCCTCATATTCCTTATGCACTCATGGCCTTCACCCCTCACGCACCTCAGGCACTCACCCTCCTCACGGCCCTCATGCCCCTCACGCACTCATGGCCCTCACACCCCTCACTGCCCCCTCAAGCATGCAGCACCCATCACGGCCCCCTCATACCCCTCTACGCACTAATGGCCCCTCGCACCCCTCACGCACTCACTGCCCTCACGGCCCTCATATGCCACACGCAGCTCGTGGCCCTCACGCCCTCTCATGCACTCATTGCCCTCACGCTCTCACTACACTCACCACCCTCACGGCCCTCATACCCCTCACGCACTCTTGGCCCCCCACACCCCTCACACGATCCACCCCTGACACTCACACACACCTTACGGCCCTCATACCCGTCACGCACCTAATGCAAGCGCTCACACCCGCACGCCCCCTCAAGCACTCACCGCCCTCACGGCCCTCATACCCGCTCACGAACTCATGGCCCTCACACCCCTGACGCCCCTCGAAAGCACTCACCGCACTTTCACGGCCCCCTGAGTACCCCTCACGCACTCGCGGTCCTCACACCCCTCACGCCCCACAAGCACTCACCACCCTCACGCCCCTCACGTAGTTACCTCCCGCGCTGGCCCTCATACCCCTCACGCACTCCTTGGCCCTCACACCCCCTCCGCCCCTCCGGCCACCTCAAGCACTCACAACCCTCGCGTCTCTCCTTACCCCTCCTGCTCTAATCGGCCTCCCCGCACCGCTCAAGCACTCGCTGCCCCCTCCCGCGCCCTTACCTAGTTACCGCCCTGGCGGCCCCTCACACCCTGACGCACTCTGAGACCCTCACACCCCCACGCCCTCACGCACTCCTTGCGCCTCACGCACTCACCCAACACCACCTAGGAGCCCACAAGTCCATAGCGCTTCCCCTCTCTCCTTCAAGGAGCGTCTGCATGAGTAGGCTGAACTGGTAGTGCGCTTCTTCGCAAGGCTCCCCTTCATAGTTGGCTTCTTTGCAATGCACGTTCTCTTTTACTTTCCTTCTCCCCCTACGTCCGAGGCAAAGCCAACAAAAAAAAAAGAAAAAAAAAAGCATGCGCATGGCGCCACGGCGTCGCGTTTTTTTCAACGGTCGTCCGTCGCGTTCGTTTCTTCGACGGCTTTGTTGAGCTACTCCTGCGGGTTGGGTCACGTGACAATGAGGTGAGAGGAACACAAGAACAACGCTAGACGCGAGTAGGTTTTTGGACGCCGAGGGTCGAAAGTTCAACTCTCGAGTGAGATCGAACACATTTTGGAATACAACACAACCGTCGCCCGCCGCCTCGTGCGAACGTGGCTGTGCGATTGTCGGTGCTGTCATTCCGTACAGATGTTGTATATCCGCGCTTTGGCGGAAAACTGGATGTGAAAGTGTCCATATTTGAGTTTCTGCAAGGATGACTACGAAAGCGTGGACTATTCAGCGAATCGACGGGAAGATCTCGCTCCTTGACGGCATGGCAGGGTGAGAACTTTTCAATTTTTATGATCGTGGGTTCGTTTCTTGTTTTTACTTTTCGCTGAATGCATACTTAGGAGTGATTTGGTTGTGGCCTGGAAGCAACATATTCAAATGCTGATCTGGTCGCTACTTGTAGGCGCAGAACTAAATAAAAATGACTTGATTTATGAGTTCAGGTTGGAATAATTTTCGCAAGGTATGCAAGTGATAGATTATCACGGTTGCAACCAACACATCAATGTGAAAAAAAAAAGAAGTACATTGTGTCGTTTCTGCGTATCGTCATCGGAGCGCAGAAATTATCCGCTACAAGTCCCGAGTAAGACCTATATTTTAGCGGGTCTTTGAGCTGTAGTTTGGAGTGCACTGCAAGCCGGAATATGGTTCATTGACCAGTTTACTTATCCATACAACAGAGGCATATACTAAAAATTTAGCTGGAGCCCCTTCAGGCTCCCCAAGGAATCCCACCACACACCAGGTAGCTCTATGGAGCATATTGTTATTATTATTAATATTAATATTATTATTGTCTGTACCTGGTTTTATGAGTTCGTCCAATAAGCATTATTATTATTATTATTATTATTATTATTATATATTATACCGCATTCGGCATTCAGCACATCAAATTCAAAAATAATTTTGATGTTCGTGATCCAAAATACCAGATCAAAAGAATGCCAGTGTTTTCTCTCAAATACGGAACCACTTCAGCTGCCCTTTAAAGAAGAGCATTCTTCTTTTTTTGTATTTTTATAACCATTTCCGATTACATTACCTTTCTTTGGATTAATACGATTTCCTCCTTCGTTCTATTTCTGCAGAAGCGGTCAAATATACATCCCGGATACTGCTTTGATGAACTCGGGCTGCTGTACGGCCTCCATGGGACAAGCTGAAAACTGACAGCTTAGAAGATCGCTTCGGAATGTATAGGCAACTGGCTTGCTTCTAATATCACGTGTCTACAAGGCACATTTACGAAGGTGAAAACAAAATACTGCTGAGGAGCACGCTGTCAACGATCACTACAGCTAGCAAGGATGGAAACTGGGAAGATCTTCACAAGCGAGCGGATACTTGACGCCCTACCTGCAACGTAGTATACCTGCAATGTGGCCCTGGGCTGTAAAAATAAGACACACCCTCCCGGCCCTGGGCTATGTGGCCAGCCGTGCAGTCTACACCACCTTGAAAAACCTGAGGGGCGAAAAATGCAAGGCCGCATCGACAGCACGAAACAAGTTGGCTACAGTTTGCTCGCACAGGAAGACTATGCTCTCGCAATGAAACTCGTTATAGAAGGGCTTGTTTTTCCTGGTGTAAATGCTGTAGAACACAACTATGTTGTTCACCAATTGGTGATGCCCAGCCAGCGCCGACTTGTTACATTTCTCATAATGGAACTACAGTCGACCATTACAGAACGAACCACGTACAGCGAACTATTGTCGATATTGAACTCACGGAAAATGTAACATAAAAATGCAGGTAAAAAGTACTTGTTTGAATAATGTATAATCATAATAATAATACATAGGTAATTATTATTTTCTGCAACAAGATAAATAGTTGCATGAACGCCATGTATGCCAAAACAAAGCAGAACAGACTGAAACTCTGCAATCAGAGGACACTCGCTGCCAACCGTCACAGATGTCAAGAAGCGAACTCAGAACCAAGGAGGAGTATGTCTGATGCCTTGATGATGAACCCTCTGTGAGTTCGAGCTGAAGCATATGTGGGACTGCAGTGAAAACATTCAACTGAGAAACGTTTGTTGCCAAGGTGTATACCAATATTGTGGGTGTCAGTCAGACTTGTATCATGCAAGCATTACAAGTAATCAAATTACTTGTAGTCGATTACATGTTCTGGAGTAAACATTTTGCAATACAGTTGATTACATTCGATTAGCATGCAAGTCCACAAGAGTAATCTGGATACAATTTGCACAATTTGCAAGAATCACATATTGGTAATCAACTTTTCCCCCGTTAGCGCTTCCAAAATTGGCAAACAATCGTCTTCTAGCCTAACTCCCCCCCCTCCCCCCCAAAAAAAAGCAACAAAGTAGGAACGAAACTTTTATAAAGTTCAAACTGCGAACAAAATTGAAAAAGTAGATAGCAACTCAGAAGGGGAGAAAGAAGAAGAAATTTCTGCGCGCACGCACAGGAAAGAACAACAACCTTCGTATCCAAAGTGGCTGTGCACGAATGTGCGTGTTGTTTCAGAAGGTGGAGACATGCGGATTGGGAAAGCCGCTTGGCAAGCACGCCAGAAACGTGAAACAAAACTTTTAGCGCATTTGTTACAAAATGGAAGCGAAGAGTTTGAGGGAGAAAGAGATGTAGCCTTGCAACAATGCATCGTGAAAGTTCGTTGTAAACGTAGTCTACGCTACTTGCTACACTCAGAAACTGATCGTAGCGTTATCCACTGCGTAGCCCGTTAGGAGAACGGGTCCGACTACTGTCAAAAAGCGGGACTGCCGACTATAGCGAAGCCTGTGCAAATTACACGTCCGAGTGAGCTCGTATTTGACCCCTACGTGGTCGTTTGTGACAAGCAAGCGCATCAGTAGACGTAGTTCCTTGAAATTTTCGAGCAGTAAATGAATGTAAGTGCTTGACACAGTCAAGTAATGCCGGACAAAAGTAACCGATTACTTGAAACTTGACAATCAAAGTACACCTCGCTGCCGACCGTCACTGATGTCAAGATAGCGAACTCAGACCAAGGAAGAATATGTCCGATGCCTGTGATGATGAATCCATTGTGAGTTCGAGCTGAAGCATGTGTTGGACTGAAGTGAAAACATTGAACTGAGAAACGTTTGTTGCAAGATGACAGCAATATTGTGTGTGCCAGTGCAACATCTAAGCAAAGAAGCTAAGGGATCAAGGCTATATAAATTAGTTCCTGTCAGGCCAGCAAGGTGCTTGCGCTTCGTCCCCATGCCAAGGCAACTGCTCTATGAAGTCGGTGCATCTGTGTGTGTGTGTGTGTGTGTGTGCGTGTATGCGTGTGTGTGTGTGTGTGTGTGCGCGCGTGTGTGTGTGTGTGTGTGTGTGTGTGTGTGTGTGTGTGTGTGTGTGTGTGTGTGTGTGTGTGTGTGTGTGTGTGTGTGTGTGTGTGTGTGTAGATAGTCGGTGTCTTTGTAGCAGTCTCTTGGGTATCCTTGTGGTGCTACAGCGTAAATGCCGACATGCTGCACAGATATTGTGTGTCTCGGTGTCACAAAATCTACAGCATCTAAGATGCATGTGTATAAATTTTTTTCAAGACGGATATTTGCAGAACTTATGGATACTAGGAGGCTCGTTTCGCAGTGTTCAAAGGTGACCAATTTCTTATTTACGACTCCTTCTGTATTGTAAATGCAAGCAACTTTGAATATGAAGCTCCCATGCCCACTTCTGTTTGCGTACAAAACTTGTTTTTAGCCGCCCTAACATACCTGTGTCGTTTCGCAGACTCGGTACTGTCGAAGTACATCAGCATATGGGGCAACGCTCGGGTATTACGGTACTTTTGTTGCAAAGATAAAGTTTTCACATTATGACATTGCCAAGAAACAGGTCACAGGTGTTTTTTCAATGTAGCAACCAGATAGGTTGCTGCAAAATAAGTACTATATTTGAACAGGCAGAGTGCATTGAATTGCTGAACCTATACAGATATATCACAGGTCTAAGAAAAGTTTGTCAAAATATGTGCAATAGATTTTTCAAACTATGATATCTCAGAACCCAAGAGACCAGCAGTTTACACTTGTCTAGCAATTCGTGTCCGTTACTGTTGCATCAGCTGTCTGGGTAGTGTACTGGTCCTGTATACTGTTGCTATCATGTATATATCACTATAAAGTAGTGTACATCAGGTACATCTATATATATATCTATATATATATATATATCAATGACCTACCATCATCAGTTAACTAGACAGTTAGACTATTCGCTGATGATTGCGTTATTTACCGGAAAATTAATACACCTAATGATCACAATATTGTCCAAGACGATTTAGATACGATATCATCATGGTGTTCCCTATGGCAGATGAACATTAACACTCGTAAATGCAAACAAATGTCCGTAACTAAATCCTTCACTAAAACACTAACCCAGTACTCATTACTTTCACAACCACTAGAACACTCATCATCGTACAAGTATTTGGGCGTGTATTTTACAGACACATTATCATGGAACGAGCACATCGAGCAAATAACAAATAGCGCATTAAAAACACTTGGTTTCATTAGACGAACATTATATCTAGCTCCCATTGAAACAAAACTACTCGCGTACAAAACATTTATCCTCCCAAAATTAGAATATGCAAGCATAATTTGGAATCCACACCTAAATTACCTAATCTCGAGGCTCGAATCTTCAGAACAAAGCAGTCAGATTTATATGCAGTGATTATTCATCCGAAACTAGTGTCTCCGCTTTAAAAGCTAACATGAATCTTCCCCCTCTAGAAAAAATACGAAAAATTGCATGATTGTGTTTTTTTCAAGATGTATATTACTCAGATTCCGATTTTCAATCTACTTACTGCCGGGCTGCCAATTTTATATCATCCAGATGAGATAATTCCTGCAAGATTGAACCATTTCAGTGCCGTACTAACACTTCCCTCTTTTCTCCCTTAGTACTTTGCATCACTGACTGGAACAAACTACCCGACCACATTGTAACTGAGCAATATCCCATTTCACTTAAAAACAAGTGCATCAATTTGTGTAACTGTGAACCTTGATTTGTAAAACTGTATCATAACAATAACATGCTAATAAGCGTGTCTTTTTTGTGTGTGATTTTTACTTGTTGGTGTCTATTTTGTTATGTTCAATTACTTTTATGTCTTTATTTTTGAATCCCCCTCATGTAATGCCTCTTCGGATGCCTTTGAGGTGAATAAAATGAAATGAAATGAATGCTTCTACATCATTTATTCGATTGTTACTGTAGTTCATTTTATCTGGTCCCACTACTTCGATTATTGCCATTTCATAGGGATTCTTTTTTTATACAACTCCCATGTCCTTCAGAGATAATTACACCACCCAGTTTATCGCTTAAAAAATAATACATCTGTCTCAAGATATAACTTTCTTGTATATCACTACAATTATTGTAGGTTATAATAATTTTTCCTGCGTTCTAAAATTTGTTCTTTAAATCACTCGGCGTTCACAGCTCTCATGTTAGCTCATAAAAATAAATAGTGCGAAAACCCGCTTTTCTACGACGTAAAAGCTACGCTCGAAGCCTTCAGCTCAGCTCTATAGCGCGGCGCACGTCAGCCTGCTGCCGTGACGTCACGCGAGGCGTGTTCTGGCTTTCTCCTCTAGGTGGTGTTGTCCACACCCATGTTAGTAGTGGGGGACTTTCCACCTTCTTCCCTCAGTACCCTTCCCTCTTCCTCCTCAAGAGCTGCGCTCTAATTCGGCGTTACAGGGGATTGTAAACGTATTTCATTCTTTTATTTATATACGGGTTTGTTAGAGTAAGTCTGCAATAATGTACCATCGGGTGTGTTATGTAGGGCGTGCTATGGATATGTACACGTGTGCAAGACTCGGTGCAGGTGATGTGAAAGGGTAGTGTATACCGTATAGCCCCACCCTCTCAACATGACCTGTGCCAAGTTTGCACGCGTTTCCGTTTTTGTGTTTTTTGTCAACGAGTATTTTAAAGGCTGCTAAGTTTGGTAAGTTTATCTTGTTCCGATGGTTGTGTGCCCATTGTCCTCCGTGTGTCCCCGTTTAGGGTTCCCCTTCCTCTTTTGTGCCCCTAGTGTAGGGGTTCAAAGCTCCCAAAGTCTTCAATGGGTTTTGCCCATTTTCCTGCTGGGGCCATCCGGCTTAACCTTGATTTTATTTTGTGTGCTTTTCCGTTTAAGGTCGTAGACGGAAACAATTAAAAAAAAGTTCAAACATATTTTTGGTAGATTGACATCAAACAGAAAATTTGCTAGAACAGTAGATGATTGGAACATATTGCCAAGTGAGGTAGTTGAATGCGCTAAAGTCCAATTCGCCGATGCCTGTTTTTTACATTTATAAATGTGATGCGCTCTGCAAATCCTTACAAGTCACTGTTTATAGCATATACATCTTTGGTTTTTGTTAGTGCTTTAAAATTGTCATGAGTCATGCCGTGATGTTTTATTTTATCATTATTCTGGTTCCGCTGTGGTTATAGCACCGGCTATTTGTTGACCGCTTGTGTCACTGTGCTATTTTATATTTTTTTATTTATTGCCTCGGGATATGAGCGTTAATGGTCGTAAAATTGTCTCCAGTGCCACTTTATGCTGTCCCACCCTGCTTGGCCCTGCAAATCGCCTCCAAGTATATTGTAAATGAAAACATAGAATCCCCCGTTCAGGAAGTGATGTCACGGACGTGAAAATAAAAATAAAACCCGGAAACGAAGAACTCCTTGGTATAGGGGGTGTACGATTGGCTGTGTTATGGAGGGGCGCGGCGCTGGCTGTGTTCACGTGTGCAAACTCGGTGGAGGTCCTGTGAGCGGTGGCATAAAATACGTTGTGTCAATAAAATCTATTCAGCTGCGTTTTAGACGTGTGTTTATCCCTTGTCCTCGTTGTCGACCCTCGTTTCCGGTTTGAATCGTGAGTAGCCTTAACTAGCTCGCCTGTTTAGTAACCTTGTCTTCTATAGTGATGCACGTTGGAAATTTGGGTCAGGATGTATCTTCTGTCGCGTCGGATATTAAGACTTGATTTTTGTTCAAGCTCCATTAGTTAAATGTATTTATAGTTGAATATTCAGAAACGTTGGACTTCTGGCCTACTTGCATCTTTTGGCAAAGTGGATATTTAGTAGCACCTGTAGCACAACATATTGAGTATTTAGGCTCATCAAAACTGAGTCTGGCTGGACAATCAGGCCACAAGTTAACACTCTCTTTGGAGTTTTATGTCTGCCCTGCGTCCCTTCTTTTCCCCGGCTCCAGGGTTACCATGTCACTCTCTCATGCTTGCATGCTCGGATCCCTGAAACAAACGTACTTATAGTTAGTTGTAGAAGCTGGTTCTGCTGCTCAACTTGGAGAGCAACATTATCATCTTTCCTGGCATTCACCTCACGCCTGTAGCTTTCCTTCCGCACTAAAGTCAATTAGAGTAGAAAAAAAAGAGGGCAGATTCGACTGGCCGCCAAGACCAGACCTGAAAATACATGGTGTTTCATAACAGAAAGTAAAAACCAACATTTGCGCAAAAGTGTATGATAACGCCTTGAGTATAACTCAATAAATCCAAGGCATGCAATAAATTATTGGCACTGAAGCTCTACAGCGTTACAGGAACTCATTGCGTAGCGCCATACGGAGTGTAGCGAGCATTCTGGGAGGATGGCGCAATAGCGTAGAGTGCAAAGAATAGTGTTGATCAGACCCACTAAAGCCTCACTTTCTCAGTTGATATCACTAACACAATAGATTAATATAATGCACCAGAAAGTACTGATTCACAACTAAATATGTTACTTATTTGTTCTTTCTTTTTTCTTGGACGCAAAAAAAATATGAAAGCTAGCAAATGTGTTTTTTCTCGAAATTGAAAGCCCACAGGAAAATTGCGAACGGCCAAATCAATTGAATTTAATGAATGTTACTTAGTGTTTTCTTACAATTAAAACCAATAT
The DNA here is from genome assembly GCA_037355805.1 of Ixodes ricinus. Taxonomy (NCBI): domain Eukaryota; kingdom Metazoa; phylum Arthropoda; class Arachnida; order Ixodida; family Ixodidae; genus Ixodes; species Ixodes ricinus. Next base: position 24,098 of record JAZHYW010066530.1, read on the forward strand.
ATTCAGTAATAACTGCAAGCGAGGATTAAAACGTCCCCACTGGAAATGCAGTGACATCCTCTTAATAGCAGTTTATGAACGCCTGCTGTTAATAAACGATCAGTCTTCTGCTGGATGCGCTTTTGTTTGAGTACATAAGCTTTCACAACAGAATTTTCATACAGATCTATACATACATTATTGTGCTTTTCGATTTTTTATGCATTTGTTTTCACAGGTGATTTCCCCTCTGGTTTTTCAGTTATCGGCATGCGCTATTCAATAAAATATAAAAATACTAAAAACATAAAATCAAAGCATTTAAATTTCTTTATATTGGAGACTGAGTCTTTTGGTTCAAAATTAGGTGTTCTATCGAGAGAAATCTTGCTATCCAGATGATGTTGATGCGTAGTTATCACATTTTCCGTTTATGCATCTCTGAAAGCAACGAGAGAGTGAAAACAAAGGTCAGTATTGTCTGAATTGCTGCATGCGCGTATTATAAACGCTTCTTCTTAAGGTCTTCCTTCTTTCGGTTTTTTTGATACTAACAGGGTCAAAATTTACTTAAGAAAAGGGGTACTTAGTAGACTCTTACCAATTTCGTCAAAGTGACCGACGTTTCGAAGGAGGCTGGGTTCCTTGTTCACAGGTGACTGTATATATAGGCCCAAAGGTAGCAATCTGTCGTCGTTATCTTCTTTTCTTTCAGTACTGTTTTCTTCTTCTGTTTTTTTGTGTGGCGCAACGTATCCTGTGGATATAGCTGCTTGGCAGCGTTCCGATGAATCGGATCAGGTTGTTGTTCGTATTTTGTATATGTCACGATTCTATTAAGAGCCGTTTCTTCCAGTTTGTTTCTTTGTCAAAGATGGAACTGCTGTCGAAGGCGATGACGTGGCCGGTCTTCTCATCATGATCAGCTAGCGCGTTGCCTTGCATGTCTTTCTTCTTCACGTCATACTTATGTTTGTGCAGACGTTCGGGAAAGTTCTTCATGTCCCCCCATACGAGGCGTCGCATTCAGCAGCAAAAATTCGGTAAACCAGCACTTGAGCTTTCTGCTTTAGGGGGACAATTCTTGAGTAGAGGAAGATGGTGACCTCTGGTTGAGACGGGCTTATTTGTAACAGTGATGCTCGTACGGTCTTCGAGCGAGCACGGGCGAGGACCTCGCTCGTGCCATGGAAGTGTTTGTGATCTTGGCTGTGGGAGGGTGACATTTTTCATATATCTTGTGGATTCATTTTGTTTGGTAGTTTTTTATGGATGTCTCGTTTGACAAAATCAACTTCAATTTTAAGTGATTTCTCTGACGACCTAGCAGACCGTGAGAGCATGTCGAAAGAGCGCCGACACCACAAAAATTTGTGAGTTGTAGGGTTGTCTGACGAGAAGTTTAGGTAGAGACCGGTGTGCGTTACTTAACTGTATTCCTAAAAGTTTGAATGGTTTCCTGTTTGTTTGTTTTTTTCACGGACACACCCAGAAATGGAAAACAACCGTTAAACACACGTTAGACTGTGAATTGAATGTCTGGTTCGATGGAGATTGAGGTGTTTGTGAAGGCGGTCAACTTCGTTGCTCTTGACTACACAGAAGCAATCATCCACGTAACTTATAGAAACAGAGTGGGTATGGGGGAAAACATTCTTAGGGCGTTTTTCTCGATGGCTTCCATTGTGAGGCTGGCCAACGGATGGACACAGTGGCACCCATGGCTGTTCCACTACTTTGCTTGTGGAAGCGATCAGCCGCAAAGAAAAGTGGGTATTCGTGAAACACAATTCTGGCAGGCGGCATATCTCATTCACCGACAAGTCGGCTCTTTCAGGTAGAGTCGTGTCTGACGTGAATGCCGTTCCAATAACGGACACCGTGAGTCGAATGGGAATTCTCGTGAAGAGAAATACCACATCAAAAGAACCAAGGCTCTCGACATCGTTCAATCGCAGGTCCGAAGCGAATTCGATGAAATGGGCGGGGTTTTCCACATGCGTGTTGGTCTTTCCCATGAGTGGACGAAACAAACGACGGATATATTATGACAGCGCTCGTAATGGATACGCCGTGAAGTCGACTTAGAACGAAGCGGGATTCCGGGCTTGTGGATTTTTGGTAAGCCGTAGAACGCATGTTTCGAGTCGTTTCGGGAAGATAAGATTCAGGTAGAGATTCAGAGACTCTTAATATTTATTGAAGACAGCATAAAGTGCTTTGTTTAAGATTTTCTGGATTTTTGTACTTTGTGTCTTTCGGTAGCATCGTGTACGCCTTAGTGTTGAGAAGTTCGTGCACCGTCTTTTGATCGTCCGCACCGTTCAACATTACTGTGGTATTTCCTTCGTCAGCGGGGAGAATTAAGATGCTGTTGTCTTCCTTTAGCTTCCTGAGGGCACACGTTTTTTGTTTTTTGTACTATAGATTGAATGCCTCATTTGGTTTACCTTTGAAAGTATGCCAATGGCTTTTAAGCGAGCTTCTTCACGGATGCAAGGGTCTCAGTTTGTGGAAACCCTTTTCAACGGAAGCTGCCATCAGTGCAAGGGGAGGATGTACAGTTCTGAAGTTGAAGGTTTTCTTTTCGCTAAAACGAGTGTCCCAGTAGAGAGAGCACTTTTCGGAGAGAAGTTTTTGACTAACCCCTGGGTAAATGTTTGAGGCATGATGGTGTCGGCGCTCTTTCGACGCGCCCTCACGGTCTGCTCAACAAAGAAGTCACTTAAAATGGAAGTCCGTCCTGTGAAACGAGACCCTGGAAAAATTTGGAGGACGTTTGCTTCACCTTTAAGAGTTGAACGCGATATCGTTATCGGGCCCTGTTCGTATCACCTTCTCATTTGATTCTCAAACGAGTGCCCTCTGATATACGAGTGCGCTCCGATATCCGGAGATGCGATAGCATCTCCGGATCGTCCTGCCGCTGCCGTCGCCTCACTTCGGCTTCACGGGCACGCATATAAACATATCAATTCCCGCTCGTTCCCAAGCTGTGCAAGTGTGCCTTGCGTGGCCCATGAAGGTGGGGTTCCGTACGACATGATTATGGTACTCGGTCTTCACAGTATTTGGAAAACGAGAATAGCCGTGCGCCATGCGGACGTCGATGTGCGGTCAGTGCGAGAAAACTTCATTGAGAGCGTGGCATACATTCGAACAGTTCTTGCGGCACAGCCTGAACTGGTTGCCGCTTCTAAAAAAGCTGGTGTGCCTTAAACGATTTTAAATGTAACCGCGCTGGCCTAGCGGAGGTTGTCGGTTTCTCTTTTAACAGTCTCATGTGTGTAATTAGTGCAATTGTCAAAGCAGGCAATAAAGAAAAAAAGATGCCTTGCGTGGCCCAGTCAGTAGCGTTTCTGGCTCGGAATCGAAGGGTCGTTGGTTCGAATCCCGCCTAAAATTCTTGAAAGATTTTCTTAAAGGCAAATTAATTGCTTTATTAAATAAAATAATTCGAGACATGCGGCGACCTCTAATTTGCATTACATTTCATGTTTTAAACACTTTCATTCCACGCGGGCCGTCACGTTTTAGTGAGCATTGTGGGGTGCTAGAAATTCCCGCGGAGGGTCATATGGCTGTCGACCAATCGACCAATGGACCGGATCCTGATGGTCAGGATTTTCCCGTCGGGCAACCGACGCAGGCGTTTCTGCGACACGAGCTCCTTTACGCTATCGCGTTAAAAGCAACTTCGTAAAACAATATTTGTCAAGAAGATATAAAAGAAACTGCATCACGCTCCCACAGCCAAGAACAAAAACACCTCCAGCCGCACTTGCGTCCCGTATCACCATGGCCCAAGCGAGGTCCTCGCCCGCGCTCTGAGACCGTACGGCATCGCAGTTACACATAATCCCGTCTCAAAACCCTAGACCATTATCTTCCTCTTTCAAAGGATTGTCCCCCAGAAGAAAAAAGCTCAAGGGCTGATTTACCGAATTTCTTGTACTGAATGCGACGCCTCGCCTCGTATAAGGGGAAAACAAAGAACTTTACCGAACGTCTATGCTGACATAAGTGTAACATGAAGAAGAAAGACATCCAAGGCAACGCGCTGGCGGAACATGCTGAGAAGACCAGCCCCGTCATCGCCTTCGACAGCAGTTCCATCTTGACAGAGAAAGACACTGGGTGAACCGGTTCTTACTAGAATCGTGGTATATACAAAATGCGAACAACAGCCTGACCCGATCCACTGGAACGCTGCCAAGCAGCCATATAAACGAGCTACGATGCGGCACATAAACAAACAGAAAAAGAAAACAATACTGACAGAAATAAGAAAATACAGATTGCTACCTTTGGGCCCACATACAGTCACCCGTCACCAAGGAGCCGAGCCTGATTCGAAACGTCGGGCTCAAAGAAGAAATTGGTTAGAGTCTACTAAACGGAAGTTTCAATGCTATTAAATCTCCTACTTGAGTCACGGTGCGTAATAATAATTGGGGGTTGTGTTGATATTTACACAACATGTAGTTGGTCAGCCATTTCAAAGTTGCGACGAGTCACTAGCGGTAGATGAGCAATTTAGCCAGTGCGGTACAACCACTAGCCTGGGGTCTTTAACGTGCACCACGCAGTAGTGATACACGACAGCACGCCGGTACAATGCTCATCCAGATCGAAACGGGCAGGGTGGAGATTGAACCCAGGATCCCTCGATTCTGCAGTGCGAGCTTTCGCTCCACGTGCTCCGAGCTGGTGTGCGCTAGCCTACTCGGCCACCGATCCCCCTCACGGTGCGTAGTGAAACAATGATCACCCTTTTCATTACGAGCGTACAGTCTCATCAGATTAAAGACGGAACGCTAAGCTATGATATAAGTCATCACCTTCCAATATTCCTGTGTTTAAATAAAAATAGCGAAGCACATCTTTAAAACAAGAACAGCAAATGGCAGCTTAGATTCTTTCAAAGCTGATATTTCTTAAATAAATTGGAATCCGATACTTCAACTCAGAAGATGTCAATCTAGCGTATATGTTTTTAAAAGAAGTTACAATTGTCTACAAGCGTCATTTCCCTTATACAATTTGAAAGTGTCCGGAAATATCCCTAAGCCATGTATAACGTCTGAATTGCTGTAGAAAAGAAAATATACCAGCAATTATTTTAAAACAAGGAATCCGCGTCAGCTCTCAGGTTTTAAAGTTTATCGAAATCAATTAACAAAACTACTGCGAAATTCTAAGACATTTCTTAGTAATTGTGTTACTGCGAAATGGCTTGGCCATGCCAACTTTTATCAGGCGCAATCCAGACAAACGGACGTTACCTGGCCATAAATTAAACTCTCTCTTAAATTGCGATTCAAATCGGCCGCCTGTAGAGAGCATTGATCACAAGGAGGTGTCAATGGCTGGTTGTTGCTTTGCTAACAATTTCAGTGACTACTTCTGCGAATCTAGTCGGTGACAGTGCGTCAACAGATGCGATTTGCAACTATTTGGAACATATAAATAATCATTCCATTTTTCTTGAACCTGTCACATATTTTGAGGTATTTTTTATGCAAATGAAAAGAGTAGCAGTTGTGACCGTGACAATTTGCAAATTCGACAAATTAAGTACATTATTGACTTAATAACACCTTGGATATGGCACATTTTTAATCTCTATTTAACAACAGGCGTGTTTCTGAAACGATGCAGAAATCGAAAGTGATAGTTTTGTGTCAGAGGGGAGATAGAAATATCCTCAGCAACTATCGACCCCTCTCTATGCTATCGTTATTCTCAAAAGACATTAAAAAGCATACTGGCTCGTTTAATACGGTTTTCTGATTAACCTAATTTGCTGACATCCGCACAGTTTGGGTTTAGGGAATGCCTGTCGACTGAGTTAGCACTATTCGAACAAAAATATTACAGCTTAAAAAATTTGGGGAAAAAGTTGATTTTAGGGGTTGATTTAACGAACGCTTTTGATATTATTTTAACATTTTACTCTAAAGACTAGAATTTTTTGGTATCCGTGGGTTACTTTTAGAGCTTCTAAAGATCCTACTTGCGAAATCGTAGCAATATGTTTCTATCGGCCAATATCCTTCTAACGCCAAACCTTTTCGCTCTGGTGTTCCTCAGGTGCGTATTCTTGGTGCTTACCTTTTTGATATGTACATGAATGATATTGTAATCATAGGCACTGTAAAATTCGTTATATATGCTGGTGACAGAAGCTTATTTTAGAGCGCAGCTCTTAAGCGCCCGTTTCCGGCTTGAGCGGCGTCGCCGGGCGTTGCATTATGGGACGTTTCCCATAATCACGTCACACGTGACGTCACGTGTGACGTCATGAGTGACGTTACGAGGGTCACTAGGATCACCAGTGACGTCACGAAGGTCACTCGTGAAGGTCACGACCTTCACGAGGCCTTCACTAGTGACGTCACGAGGGTCACAAGGGTCACGATTGACGTCAGGAGGGAGGAGGGAGGAAATGCACATACGAAACCATCTGTTTCAGAGCATACCGATGGCTTAGTCTTGCCCCGGTTTAGAAAAGAGACCGTTCATTCATATTTCGATGTTTATTTCGGTTAATTAACGGTCAGTTATAATGTTAGCATATATCTATGCACAGCTTTTCGATTGGTTATGCCACCGGAGGAAGACACACATTTCCCATATTGTCCTTTCCGCCCAGAGTAATATAGTTCTGAATTAAGACTTTGGTTTGAGCCAGTTGGTTCATGATGATTTAAAAGGTTAAAAGTGGAAAACAACAAGGACGAAGATGAAAAGCATCAGATAGAGCGCGTAAACAACGCAGGTTACCCTGCCTGCTTGATTTCCTGTGAGTTTGAGTGCATCCTTCAAGTAAGCAAGCGTAACGCAAGCACTGACGATGGTAAAAAAAACAAAGTTACGAAATCATAGCCTCAAGTGATTCCTTTTTTGCATAGGGTGTCACACAATCTGAAGAAGATAGCGATGAAATACGAAGTTAATGTTTTTTCTGCGCCGTGCAAGCTGGCAAAAGTTTGTTCTATGATGACAAGGGAGAAGCGTGTCGAGTGCTCGAAGAAGCATGTCACATAATTTACAGCCTGCACACCTGATGTTATCTACGAGATAACCGCTGACATGCGTGCGCTTTTACATAGGACAGATGGGGCGATGTTTGAATGGAAGGGCGCGCGAGTATCGACCCGCGGTTAGTAAAAAGTGTGTGGGGGGGGGGGGGGCATCTTGCGGTTTGCTGCATTCGTTGCGGGTGTAAACCCCTTTTAAAACTAACAAACGTTTTTTTAAAGAGCTCTAACAAGAAGGAAAGAGAAATAGTGGAAGCTTTTTTTTTTTTTGATCAGAGCATCGCGTGACAACTGCTGACGCAGTTGTCACGCGATGATCCTGAGTGACAGAGAGGTTTCCTTTCTGGATAGCTCTGTCTAGACGTGTATGACTTAGGATTTGGACACGCGTGAAGAATTGCAAGCAAATCAAATTGTTGTGTGTATGTTTATACAGCCGGAAGTTAATCTGCCTCAGTGGGCGTCTGGTGTCTCAGCTGTAGATGAGTAATTTAGCCAGTGCGGTACAACCGCTAACCTGGGGTCTTTAACGTGCACCACGCAGTAGTGATACAACGACCGCACGCCGGTACGATGCCATTTGTAGTTTTTAATCTGAAGTGGAAGCATGAGTGGCAACTTTGTTCGCGCATGTGCTCTGGTCTGACTGACTGGGATAAAATATCTTTTGCAAGTTAGCGCCTGTCTGTGTCGTGTGTGTTTTCTTCTTCGTCGTTGTTCTTTTGCGCTTTTAACCTTTTAAATAATTATGTATTAATTTTTTATCCAACATTTATTGAGTGAAAATGGGCTCCAGAACGATATTATGTGAATTTTTGCTTTATGTTCTGTTGTAACTACATTGTGCTTTATGTCGTGTTTAATCCTTTCCATTCTGATACAATCATTGAAATGAAATCAGCATTAATTGCGAACAAAAATAAGTATCAGGGCCATATAATTTTCAATCGTACAGGAAAAAAGATAATGTCCCAAAAGAGTTTAAAAAATCAATCTGCTAACAAAATTGTTCTCTACGATGAAACTGAAATTCGTTTTTTGCGTTGAATTTTTATTTTTCGAAATTTTTACTTCTACTAAAGGCCGATTTCGGGATTTGGGCGATTGTCACGGGTCACGTAGTTCAAAGCTTTGCCAGGCTCTACACCACACTCACAACAAATCCATTTTTATACGTGGTTTCTTGAACTGCAGTAAAAGCGCTGAGTGCTCATAAAATGTGATATTTTTTTATTTATGCAAAAAATCCAGAGCCTAACTGTTTTGGCAATAATTTACCTGGTTTGAAGGATGATAACTTTTGGTACATTCAATTTTATAGCATAAAGTAAATGTGAAATAAAAGCTTAAACAAATACCCATTCAAAAAGTACAATATCGTTATAATGAATTAAGGTTATCTTTGCGAAAGACGACTTTAGACAGGAAGCTCCAAAAGTACAAACTTCAACAGCAATTTTCTCAAAAAGGACATTTAATTTTTCATATTTCTTTATTATAAGTTTCTGGAATGATCCACAACATATCATAACGATGAGATGTAATATATTGTTTGTATGCATAAATTCCTGCATTCGAAAATACGATATATTTGAAGTTCTATTTTAAAATGAAACACGTTTACAAATCTCTGTAATGCGAAATTAGAGCGCACTCTTGAGGAGGAGGAGGGAGAGCACGGAAAGGAGGGTATGCCTCTCCTGTTCTTCCGTACCCTCCCCTCCTCCTCCGCTCCTTCTCCTCCTCCTCTACTCCTGCCGCCGAATTTGTTCATGGGTGACGTGACACGAAGTCATGACGTTATTTTCCCCGCTAAATTTAGCGGGGAAAATGAATTGGTGTTGAGGTCACGTGATGTCAGTTTCCCCGCTAAAGATAGCGGGGAAATTTTCTCGCTGACTTTAGCGGGGAAATATTTCCGCTAAATATAGCGGGGAAACGTCCCATAATGCAACGCGCGCGGTTACGCCGACGCCGACGCCGCTCAACCCGGAAACGGGCGCCTAAGAGCTGCACTCTAGTATGCAAAGCCTTGTCGTCATCATTTTATGCATATTAATAATTAATTTTGACACCGTGTCACAGTATTCGATGCCTTCAGTTAAACACCCGCACAGCGAAGTAAAGCTAATGCTCACATAAGACTTAATATATGAGGGCCGTCCGACAGATGTCCATATTCACTTTAAAACCAAAAAATAACAAATAAAAGTTTCTTATTGTCTCATTAAATTAAAAGCTTATAGATACGCCCCTGCAAAAGTTTTGTTGTGAATAGCAGAGCACTTGAAGAAAACAAAAGATTTTCGATATGCCGACGGCCCTAGCAAAAGCTTTTACGTTTTTCCAGCTGGCGCTTCTCCGCGCACGCTATATGCCTTTTGAGAAGGTAGGCTCATTTAAACCTACTGATATTTGTTTCTCTTTTTTTAAGAAAAATAAAGCTTGCATACACCGTGAGGAAATACATAAAATTACATAAAATATCTGATGACGCAGGGTCACGAGAACGTTTAACGTGGCCAAAAAGCGCCGTTAAGGCGGGTTCAGTACTCTCGATTCTTCGAAATTTGTTTAACTGCCATTGATGAACCCGTCCTAGTTTTGAGCTTTCGTTCATACGTGCCATGATCGAATGTTCTTGAGTAAACTTACAGAACTTCGGTCATTTTTCTTGGCTTCGAGGCAGTGGACCGTACCTGCTGTCACGGCATGCAGGAAGTGCCTGGTGCATGTTACGGCGGGGGAGCGAGGCTGCCGCACAGCATAACCTCAGGACGAGAGAACTTGAAACAACTGAACGTGCTTATGACTTTGTTAAGCTGTTCACCGCTGAAGAACTTCTAATTATTCTTTCGAAAAGTGATGCAGCACATCTGAGACACTGTTGTGGAGCAAAAAAAAAAAAAAGAAGGAGCAGAATGTTTTTAGTTTTGTTAAGAACGTTCGGTACGCCCCTTGTGGACGAAAACTTAAAATAACGACTGTCTCAATTTTATGTAAAAGTATTTTTCAAGCCTTAAGCGTGATCCATTAACACATTTTAATATCGCTTTGTGATCAGAACAAGCGTTCTTGTGAAGTTGCGTCCTCAAAATTAACGCCGCCACTCGGTTAGCTAAATATTGAACTATTGCCGGTTACTCCAACCGAAAGTGGGCAGTGCAGCTGCTGGAATGTTTTTACCACGAGGGTTAAAGGATGACCAAACCAGCACCACGTAATTGCCTTGCAAAAATATTTACGCCCTTTCCATAGAAATTATGTATGGCCAGCATTTTCTATCCATTGTCTATAATTTTTTTTCGCAGCTTCTGTCTGTGGACATGCTGTTGAACATAGTGTATAAAGATTTGAGAAAAATTTTGTAGAAACCAAATAGATATTTTAGAAACGTTTATGTCCCCTTTCCTGCGACAATAGGTACATTGTTCGCGAAAAAATTCTGAATAATAATTTTCAGGTTTGTCGCAAACGTACACTCGCCACTTGCCGTGTGCACATAGGCAGACACCAGAAACACACACGCCACGGAGCACTTGTTACACTAAAAATTGAGTAGTGTTGGCTGCTCCACTGGGATATATATCCTATACTTGAAACCATAGTGGTATTTTTTCTTTCCCGAGCCTTCTCTCTCTCTCTTTCTTTCTCGGCAATCACTTAAACGAGGACCATCCCAGAAGATAAAAAGATTCCAAGTATGTTTTTTTTTCGCACATGATTTATACGAGATATCGTTTATAAGGGTTGGTCAACTCCATTCCTACTGCAGAGCATTGCAAGAGGCAATAATTACGTGACACAGTAAAAAAATGCAGCCTCCGCAAGGAGGCTCCAACTGGGTGTGTTGTCGCTTCTCCGCACTGCATCTTAATATTCTATCGATTCTAGTCTATAGACATTTTATAAAAAAAAAACAAAAAAACATGGTGACAGAAAGTTTAATGATACGTGGTGATAGAAATTAAATAGCATTTCTATCGTCTGTAGTCTATAGACTTAGGTTGAAAATAAATCAATTGTCGATTCGACGTGATTGGATAGGAAGTTGAATGAGTGTTAAAATGTAAGTAGGATTTCTATGGACTGCCTGAAATATACATATATATATTTTTTTTTTCAAAGGGAGGGCAGCAGGCTCAGGAATAGCACCAAAAAATTTCCAAAACGGACAGTTTTATGCGGCAATAATTTTTGAAAACACCACTTCCCACAAACAAGCTTTGCAAGCTTTCTTAAAAAAAAAAAAACGAAGATGGAAAGGGTTATACGAGTCCAGCTTCTCGTTCAGGCTAAGCGTGCGTGGCGAAGGGCAGTTGAAAAGGGCGAGAACTTCGCTTTGGGCCTATCGGAGCATAAGTAATATATTTTTTTCCGTTTTCCCTTTTGTCACAGTTTCGCGGGTAAGACTTTCAGAGGATACTATTTATAAATTTGTAATTTTCATTACTCAATTTAGGTTTATGTTTTCATAAATAAGTTGCTTTGATTTTTTAGCTAAACAAGCTGGGCGTGTGTATAAATATTTTTTATATCATACATAATGTGCTATAGTGTTTTCTTTAATAGAAACCAACCAAAACTATGAGTCAGTGTCTACAAATAATTAACAATCTGGCAGGAAAAAATGACTAAAACCTAGCTTTGCATTTTAAAATAAAACTTAATATAATTCGTGTTTTTGAATACATGAACTTATGTGTAGACAATATATTACATCAGGTTTTTATTGCATGTTTTAGTAGACAATTCCGTGAGCTCTTCATACGAAAAATAAAGAATAAAAATGGCTTTGTTGACAAAATTTTTGTTGAAATTTGTACTTTTAGAGTTCCCTTCAGTGTTTAAAGGCTTTTTTCGCTAAGTTCATTTTATTTGACTATAAAGATATACACTATGAATAGGTATTTATTTCAGGTATTTTTTATATATAATATATGCTATCAAATTGAACGTAACAAACGTTATCATCCAAACCAGTTAAATCATCGTCAAAGAGGACAGGTTTTAAATTTTTTTTTACAAACGTTAAGAAAACTAAAAGCACTTTTTATGAACATTTAACGTTTTTACTGTACTTCAAGAAATCGCGTAAAAGTTCCTTTGTTGTGCAAATGGCACATAAGCCCGGCGAAGCTCGCAAACACGCGATCTTTGCAATAGCCGAAATCCAAATTCAATCTTTTGGTCCTTTAACATTAATATTAATAATAATTAGACGTCGAAAACTCTACAACTAAACATATGACGCAAAAGCGAATTTCAAAGTCGTCCTGTGGAATAATTTTCTCTGCATATATATTGTTTCGTAAGCTTTCGATACCTGACCTCTTTCTCCTTCACTTTTTGAAATGAAGTCACCCGAATGTTCCCGGCCTTATAGACGCTTTGCAGCAGTTGCTGCATGGGCGCCGCCATAAGCGACCTTCAGTTTTTGTTTCCTCTTATTACGTTCGCTTCACGTCATCGTTGCCACTAGCTGGACAGGGTATTGCGACTTTAGGTGCTACTGTGTCCTCCTCCCTAGCATAGGCCCCTGTGGAGGCTCATAAACTCCCGCTTCAGTGGCTCGGCATTTCGGTAAAACAGGAGAAGGTCGGCTATGGCGGCTCAATCTGGCGCGTATGCAAGCGTCTGTACATTTGGAGTAAACAGTTCAACAATGCTATAATAACTTATTTGGCTGGGTAAACAGGTAATTGAGTTGCCATACCCTGCTTTGCCCGCAAGAACCTCCGTCCAATATTGGGGCTATAAAGGAGTTCAGCACTGGATTTATGTTGTAGCAGCACACGTATTCGCATTGTTAGTAGCCTTTGGCTCTGAAAAAAAAAGTTTTTATAGTTCTATGTAATATTAATTAATTTCATATTTATATAAATATCGTTAGATGTTGCATAATGCACGCATATAAAAATTTCAGCTCAATTTAATTGTTGCGTGTTAAATAATATACGCACCACTCTCATCATTTTATTTCGTTTTACGAGGCATGATAATTTTGTTTAATGTTAATTGGCACGAAAAACCAGTACTAACAGTCTGTTTTGTTGTCGAATAGTTGAGGATGCAAGCGACAAAGCTTTTAAACGTTTAGTGTACGGGAGAAGCATAGAGTTTAAAGGGCCTTGTGACGTATTCTGGACTGGGATAAATGAGTTTCGATTGGAATTTCACTAAAGGCATATCCTTTAGAGGGCCAAAAGAAAGAAGGTAGAAAGTCAAAAAGCGGCTTTTCGGTACAAAAGTGTACAATATAGCGGACTGTTTGGTATCTCCTTTCCTTCGAAAGCTTTTCGCCTTTTCACTATGATGCAGCCGCGGTACCCAAAACACATAAGTCGGCCCCAGCTCACGAATGGGACACGAGCACTGCGTCACTCGAAAGCATGCGATCGTCAACAATCAGCCTGTCGACGAATATTTGGATTCGCGTTCGTGGCCAATGAGTGCCATGACGGTACTTATCATCGTCTGCGAATGACCAGTTCTATGGTGTGCTTGAAAAGCACGGTGGAAGCCTCGAGTCACCGCACTGGTGCTCAAGCAGGTGACTGACGACGTTATTTCCCATTTCACTTTCGAGTTGAGGAGGAAAGCTAAGGAGGAAGGAGTTGAAAAATTGTTTCATGTTCCCTTTAAATGGGATTGCTATCTATTCTGATAATAAATTTAAAACCTTTAAAACTTGAACTGCCGAACAGAATAATAGAAACGTACTGGTCAGCACTGCACGACATGCATCCTGGGCAAAGAACGCCTTACCAACCAAGTTTGCGGATTACCCATCCCATATGCTTAAACATTCTGGAAACTAGAAAACCGAATGTTGAAAATCTAGCTTTCCCATCCCTCTAAAAGAAAAGTGCCATTTCATGCAGTATGAAAAGCAGATGGAACAGTTGGAAAAAAATATTGCGTGTTTCAGCAACAAGGTATGTAAATTAAGGCTTACTGCAATGCTCCCCAAACCTTGCAACACACATGGAAATATGAAATTACGCGTCGCGTCCACCTCTGGCTTTTCGACCTGCCACATGCTTATGGATTTCCGTGCATGAACTGTAATACACAGACGCTGAATGTTTACTTGGCAGCTAACATAGCCAGTCTGAACCATCTGGGCTAGAAACCATCACAAAATAGAAATCACGTCGCTTGCAAAAATCATCATTGAGTTTCAATTGAACATTCATTGTATTCTTATTGAGTCAATTGAAACTCAACATAAACCCAACGTCTGATGGGTTTGATAATAAGAGAACTCAATATCTATTCTATTAAATTTTCTCACTAGGGACGTAATTGAGTCGGTCAGTAAGAACTCAATATCCATTCTTTTTGAATTTATTCATAGAATGCAAATGAGTTAGGTCATTAAGAAAGAGAGAGAGAGATGAAACTCTATTAGGCCCAAAGAATATGACTAGGGGCCTCAGTCCAAGCCCCTGTGGTGGCGTGCTCTGAGAGGACTGGATGTACTGCAGCCAGGTAAACGCGATCTCGAGAATGTGGTGGCCGTAGTCAGCCACTCGAGGTTGAGGAGAAGGACAGGGAGGTGGGTTAGGGAGGGGTAAGAGGGGGATGGCGAGATCCATAAGATGTGATGGGTATTTGGGTAGTCGCCGCAGTAGGATGCTGGGGAGGATGCTCATGGAGTTGACCTCGTAGAAGAAGGGAGTGACTTTAGAAGAACGTGGATGCGGGTTGGGGTGGGGAGGGTGTTACTTGGGCGTTGTGGATGATGGTGCCAAATATTTACTAGGGAAATACAGGACACTCCCTAGAATACAATGGCATTGAGACGACAGGTTTTGCGCACTTTGAATAGCTGGATGTGTAATGGCGTTGCGATTTTCCCGTTTAGAATCGGCTCAGGTACTAGTGCCGTCTCTCGGTGCGGAATACTTTACTACCGGCCGAATTTCCTTCAATGTTGCACGCTGTTCGGTCGCGGTGACATAGGTCATCTATTGAATTTCAAAACCACAGGACACTTCATTGGTGACTCACTTAAAGGGCGCATTTACCAAGGATGAGCGCTACGTGTACGTTATGTTATATAACCCTCTGAGGTACACCGGACAGATATGTCCCCGGAATTAAAACCGGTGTATCTAAGAAACTGCCCCGTCCAATGACCGGCTATAGGATGCGGATTCGACGCTCTTCAGTTTGCTTTGACGGAACATGAAGTTTTCAATGGTCAGCACTTGCACAACAAATACTACACGCCAAAACGAGTGTGGTTGTGGAAGGAGGTACAGCGTTTTTTGCCTGACAAAGTCAGTGTAATTCACATTATCTGTCGTGTGCTATCAATCAAACATTGACATAAATGAGGTTCTTTAGGCCCTAACAATTGCCGAGGAACCAAAATCTACAATGGAAGCGTCAGTGTTTATTATGCTTTGGTGGAGAAAACTGGTCCGGGACGCATATGTCCCTATGTTTACCGTGACGGAATTTCGTTTCTGTTTTTACGAATGCGTTGGCCGAAGCGCTTACGCTTCTGCCATTTCGCCTTCAAATATGTAGTCACATAAGTAAAATTAATGGTATTTTCTCTTGTTTACCAGGTACCTGTGAGCTGCCCTCATTTCTTTCTCTAACTGCTGATTTTTTGTCTTGCAGGAAGATGGCTGAAACTGCAGGTAAATTCTTAGTTTCGGAGGGAGAAATCCGCCATGATCTTGTTTGCCGATGAGAGCGATGATGAGACCAGTGCTTAAAACTTGACGGTGAAGGTTTCGACTCGCAGGAGAGGAAGACGCGATAGATACGGTGGGAATGGAGGTTGACGATTGAAGCACCCAGGGCAAAAAGGGGCTTCAAATCCTCCGAGTAAATGCATCAGACGATCGGCGTCTCTCCTGACAGTGGGAAGCGCCCAGCCCTACTGCCGTGACCACAAAAGCTTCAAAAGAAATCACGTTGGAAAAGTCCAACAAAGCAAGGAGATTTAGATATGACTGCAGGAGTGGAGTACGGGCTGGCGCAGTGCGCACCGGACCAAGATGAAGGCAGCGCCGCCACCACGGCAGATTTTTTCGGCAGCATGATGAGACTTCGTTACGCTTGGTTTCTGACGTACTCGTAAAAGAGAAGACATCAAACGCTACACTGCTTTCCGGAAAATGGATTGTTTCTCCCGAACAACAGCGACGAAGAGAAATGGGAAGCGTTTTTGGGAATGCTAACTTCGTCATGCGTTACCTACGTGACGCCAGCTCGAGAGATCGATTGGTCAGCGCTGCCTGACGTGAGGTGCCGTTCATTGCCGCGCTGTGATGCAACTCCTCATCGCCAGCAGGAGACTGGCGGCGCTCTGCAGCTTGCAGACCACGAGTCTCAGCCCGGTGAGAGTGGAGCCCAACTTTGACAGAGCCTGTACGGTGCGACCTGTTAATGACCGTGCAACGAGCGTTGCAAAAGCTTCCCTTTCTCAACGAAGCAGTCATTGTGGCTTATGAGTAAATTCAAAACTGTATCGCGAAGCCAATACGCAAAAACAAACCAATTCACTTTAGGGCTTTAAGATGCTCGTTACCGTTACGTCAGAACAGAACAACGACAGTATGACGCCTTTTACTTTAGGAAGAAGAGCAAGCACTGCCATAGGGCCAGAGTCAGTGTGCTCAGCTCTGAACAGATTGAACAGGGCTGTGGCAGGACGCACGTAAATAATTTTCAATTCACCAACCTTGCAGGTGGAACTTTCCCAACCTGAACATAGGCATGTGGGGCAAACGTGCTGAGGCAAAGCATGACAACAATTTTCCGAGTTACAGGAAATGAAAAAAGGAGATATTACGTCCTTTATGCAGATGGCACTGCCTGTATGAAATGGATGGACAACCAGGCCGTTCTTTTTACTCAACTATCTCCGTCAAACCTGTTCTTGCGCAACGGCGATCCGCTGTGCAGGAGAAAGAAAAAATGGATGTCCCCATTTATGGCTGTAGCGAAGGACAACAAAAGCTGCGGGTGGGAGTTGACCATGATGGACCAGAAAAGGTAACCTGCGAAGTGGACAGGCGATCGAAGGTCAAGTGTTATCTCAGAATATTTTTTTGATCTCCTGGACATTGGAGTCAGCAATGCCGTACATGCTACCTGGAAGCATGCAAGCGAGAAAAACCTAATATTCCTGCCCTGACCTCGCTGAGATTCCGACAAGCTGTGGCGCACTCCCTTATCGGCAGAAAGTTTTCCTAGTCGCCAACGAGGACTGACAGGGTGTTGTACCAGACACAAAGAACGCGTTGCGGCGATTGGCTGCAGCCCATCACTCCAGAACAACAAGACAAAGGTGACTCGCGCAGCGCTGCGCGAATTACGCCAGTAAGTCAGCGTGCGAAAACCGCACGTTCAACTATTGCACAGTTTGTTGAAGTGAACTTGTGTGACTGCGGTAGCGAGGAACTGTTTTCAGGAGATTCCACAACATGGCGAACGACAGCGGGCCACGGCTGGAATGAGGTGGGTCTCCTTGAGGTACATGGGGACAATTGTGTACCCAGCCCATAACTTTTTTATTTATAATACCAACTGTTTTATTCACTGTTTTGTTTCTTCTTGGGAGGCCACAATAAAGAAGCAATAATGTTAGATTGATTTTCCAATCGCTCATTTTCTTGTTGTTACCTGAGATTTGTACGGAGTCGATTTTGAAAGCTGCTCTGATAAGTGTGTTGAGCTGTCGTAATCACACTTCAAAGCGAGTACGGATTAACTAATATTAAAGAACCTATGTTGACGCTGAAACGTCACGTTATAGCAGGCACAGCAATGTTATCGTCATACTTCGCCGCAATGTATTTGCTACTATGATTATTTCAAAGCGCCCGAGAAGACACCTTGCGTAAATAACCTTATTTTCGCGCGAAAGGAGCTGGCATGGCTCGATAATTTTCGAAAGTGCTGGTTTCAGATAATGTGGCTCGCGCAAAATTCTAAAGTCAGGAGTGGGGTTCTGCTTATGAGATATATGGAGACAGTTTAATCGAATGATGCATTTCTCGCTATTTTCAAATATCGAATAGATGGTGCTTTGCAGCATGGCCAAGGCAACAGGAAAAATATTCAGGAAGTTGGGAATAATTTTTAATATTTCGTGGATTAGTCAACATTATTCCTGAGTGGACCACGGCTGGCACGTTGGTCGTAGTTGGTTGAGGTGATTTTAGTATTTCTGCAATTATAATTGAAAGGTGTTAACTGAGATTCCACTCGTTAATGTCAGTCGACTATCCTGTTCGTTGAAACGAATGTTTGTCAGTACGATTGAACAAATATGTTCAGCTTTGCATTCAACAAACGAGGTCTCTGTTTATTTATTTATTTATTTATTTATTGATTTACTGATACTGTCAGCCCTAGACAGGGGCTTTCCTACAGGAGTGGCTACTACATTGCAGAAATGCAAGTACATGCACACAGCAATACAGAATTGAAAAAAAAAAGAGAAAAAAAGAAGAACGGCGGCGAGATATTACTAATACAAGCTGCGACAAAAAGCACAAAAGGCGAAAAAAAAACAAAAAAACACACACAATAACGCTTTGAACAAATATGTACAGATCAGCGACTCGAAGAAACGCGTTGTCAACTGCTTTACTACACACAACATTTTGATAAAAAAAAAAGGCTCGGGGGTACACCTAAGCAGCATTTCTTATGAGTTGTGAATGCGAAAACGCCTGCAAAGCCGCTCGTCCGCTCCCTTTGTCGTCTGCTCGTCCGGCCTCTTTGTCGTCTGCTGCGTACTAGCGATCGCGCGGAGAAAACTCGGGATCATCAGGAGGCCATGACCAGCAGCAGCCGCTGGGAGCCTCGGCTGACGCGCGCGCGCAGCCCATGGAAGCGAAGGCGAGTCGCTCC
>JAZHYW010066534.1:0-22588 GCA_037355805.1 Ixodes ricinus
ATGCACCGTACGTGCAATATCTGGGTACCATGTATACGCCCTCTGCACGAGTAATTGAATTTCTATGCTCCTCCAATCGCACTCTCAGCGCAAGCGCTGTTTTCGGTGGCAAACATGGGAGCTCTGACGGTCACAAAACACAAAGCGAGCATTTCTGTCTCTGGTTGTTTACATGCCGCGTGAGCGCCTTCAGCGTGCTTCGTTTTTGTTGTTTGTTGCCTCGACTTGTTTCTGTGGTTTGCGGTGAGATTTTGTTGTGCGGTCGGGTGATCGCAATTACCGGGCAGCACATGCCGGAAGCCAAGACATGACGTTCCACACTTTCCGCGATGACGCTGGCAGCGACAACCGCAAATGGATCGTCGCCGTAGCGCGAGGGACCCTGGAGCTCCGTCAAGATCGAGAGTCCAACGCTTATGCAGCAATCGTCTACCGCCGTAGTACTGCCGAGCTGGAGCTCTAAGCGGACCGGAAGGCATCGTAAGCTGAGGTGCTGATGACTGTGCGAGCGAATATTAAACTACGTCCATCCCTCCTCGCCCAAATTGGATCAATCAATTTGCTTATGCAGCTGAAACTCGAAACCAGCACGCCAGACCACCTGGAAACGAGCAGGGCCGGCTTGTCGTGAACCAGCGTCTCAGCTGAGACTGGGTGAAAGAAAGCACGCAAAAAGCCAGCTGCGCCTGAGCTGAGCTGGACTCGACTGCGTCTGCCGACGCTCGCGCGCCCCAGCCTTTGCAGTGTTTTTCTTTCTGATCTCTCTAGTTTGCCTGATGCGACGACGCTGTCGCAGCGCCATTCAGCCCGACGCAGTCAAACACAGTTTGGACCCGCTTGTGAAAATACTGCTTGTGGCTGGGATTCGCCAAGCTCATCCAAGTCAAGTGACGACATGCATTTGAACGATTCGCCGGATTTGCCTTCCTGACCCGCGGTACTCGCCCCTGAGGGAAAGATCACGCAGCCTCTCACCATCACCGGGATCCAGGTGGTCCGCCGGGGAAATGTGTACCCATATGCCGCAATAATTTAATGAATGGATAAAGGCAGCTGCGGAGGTAGACCTCTCCTATGATGACGTTCACACGAAAAGACTCGCCTGAAAACTGAAACAGCTCTTTTCGACCTGAAGAAAAAATGCTACTTTTATTGCCGGGCCCGGCTGATGAGTAGGCCTCGCGGACTTCTCGGATTGCCTGCGGACCTCCGCAGGTCCGTTGACGACGGAGCACCGGCTGGCTTGCAGACACATGACCCAGGGCTATATAATTCGGCAAAAATGCAAATCATCGACCAACGCTTTGTTATCCCGTCTCCTCCGACAAACACTTTTGCGTTTTGCGGCGTCACGCAGCATTGCCACGGATGTCAGCCATTGACACTGGCGAAATTCAGGTTGCAGTTTCGTTTCTACCGCTCATGAAAGGCTTTAATTAATAACGGAGACTATATATCAAAATAAAAAAATGCCGTTTTGTCTACACTGAAGGCTCCTCTGACGTAGCGAGCACAAAACTGAAGTAATGAAAATTTTCTTGGACTAATTAATCAACCTATCTTAATATGTCTGGTAGAACTTTCCGTTATTTGATTTGTATCAGGTAGACTTTATTGTTATTTAGCTGTTTACGCAGACCTGCCAAGAGATGGCGCAAGTGGTGCATGACCTGAATTGCTGGGGTTGAAAGAGCTTGTATCTTACTCCACCTAAATATTAATGCTCCGTAGGTGATAAACACGTTCAAGAACAGAAATTCTCGATCTATTCTACAAATTCAAACCGATTTCACAAAATTTTATTCTTAAGCACATTGTACATTTCTTCGCAGTTAGCATTTGCCATGTTTAATTTATAATTTAATTAAATCAAAATAAAGATCATTTCTTGAACGCGAAATAAATAATCCTCTGGTGAATCGAAACAAGAAGAGAAATTAAGCACATATACCTGTTTTCCGAAATAAAAAGTATATTCCACGTTCCACTACTACTTTTAATAGCTATAAAGGACCACACGATTTCGGGTTGTGGTTTTGGCATGTTTATTTTTACATCTGGCTATATTATTGCATACATACGTATTATAATTTCGCTTGGGGCTTTTAGATTACTTTTGCCTTCTGTATTTATTACATTTTGAGTTGGTGTTTGTTTTCGCAATAAAAATGGCGTAAACTTTCGTCGATTTTTAAAGTTGATTTACATGCGGCAGTAAAGAAAACAGTATAATTACAAGAAATAGCATATAAACATATTCGGTTCAATAAGGTGTCAAATAGTGTCAGCCGTTACCTAAAACACAGTCAAATAATGTACGCCTGTTACACGGGTCTTTTCAACAATTATTGAGCCACCCATCCTTGGCATCGCCCAACTCTCATTCAGCCCTGCTAAGTTGTCCTGTGTTACCAGGTCCCGTTTGCTCGAAGCGCTAACCGCGGCTAAAGTTAGCCGCAGTACCTAGGAGAGGGATTTCGAAATCACGTGACTGGCTCGGTAGGGATGCGGGGAAACATGGCGGTGCCCCGGTGAGTGAGCGCCGCTCGCTTTAAAACTAATATGTCGTTGTAGCTGCAATATCGGGCGCGTTAGTCAGCAACGAATGGTGCAGGAGGCTTTCGCTTTGCCTTACCTCACTTAAATCGCAAAGCATGAGCAATGACCTCGCCGCATTTTTTAGATAGTCTTTCGATTCTGGCCATTCCTAAGCCTAAATGAACGCGATAATTGTCGGCATGGCAACGTCTTTGGAAAGTGGATTGCCTTGACTCAATCGGCCGGGTATTGATAGCACACAAAAGCAGACAGCGTCCCAATAGACCTTTTTCTAAATTTCCCTAAGCACCGAGGTGCATGCTACGAGTGTAGTTACAGCATGCGTTGCACGTGCTGGCGTCTGCAGTAGTAATTGTTCTAAAGCAAAAAGTCTAAAACAAATTTTGCCTTGCACGCGCGTTCGTCAAAGCCTTATTATGATTATTTACTTCGAATCTTTTATAAGAGGAAGGCCAGCGCGCGCGGACCGTAGAATTACACTTCCAGCGTTCTCCTCGATGCTTGGGTAATTTAGAAAAAGGTCTATTGGGACGCTGTCTGCTTTTGTGTGCTATCAATACCCGGCCGATTGAGTCAAGGCAATCCGCTTTCCAAAGACGTTGCCATGCCGACAATTATCGCGTTCATTTAGGCTTAGGAATGGCCAGAATCGAAAGACTATCTAAAAAATGCGGCGAGGTCATTGCTCATGCTTTGCGATTTAAGTGAGGTAAGGCAAAGCGAAAGCCTCCTGCACCATTCATTGCTGACTAACGCGCCCGATATTGCAGCTACAACGACATATTAGTTCCAAAGCGAGCGGCGCTCACTCACCGGGGCACCGCCATGTTTCCCCGCATCCCTACCGAGCCAGTCACGTGATTTCAAAATCCCTCTCCTAGGTACTGCGGCTAACTTTAGCCGCGGTTAGCGCTTCGAGCAAACGGGCCCAGGTGTCACACAGTACATTGCAGAGTATGAACCGAAATATTTATTGGTTCGGTTCAGGTTCGGGTTTACAGCCTTCGGTTCTGTTCCGGTTCAATTCCGGGGAGCCAAAATCACGGTTGAAACCGGTTCGAACCTGTTTGTTGATGTGATTAGTTAGTGCAGATTTTATCATAGCGTTTTTGATATTTTGTTCCGTTCTCGACAGTAACTATTCTTGTCTTTTTACTATAAAGCGGCGTCAAGGCCTCGCTAGATCATCTGGTCTTTCGCCTTGATGCTACAGACAACCTGTATTGTGTAAAAGAACTTAAAAACAACAACAACATGGTCATATATTTTCCGTTTTGGCTATAGGCACTATTGCCACCGTGAAACGAGTAACGATACTGTATAGCTATTTATCGTTCGTAAACCCTTTTATTTTCAGGAACCAAAAATAAGAAATCGCGTTATTTAATTTCGGCTAAACAGTAAAATCTAATCAAAATTAATATATAAAACGTCGTGTTTACATGACTGAAAACCCATTTTTTCACGTGTATTTTACCTGAATCGAAAGGCTGTCATGAAGTGAGGTAGATCGCCAAAAATATCCGTGATTGGTACAACTTTGCGTCGCACTCTTAATAGTTGAATCGTAGTGTGTTGAATTAAGGTATTAATTACAGTGCATAAAATCATGGAATGCGCACATCGTCGCCATGTATATCGTGGAATACAGTTCACAAAATACCTTTCACGATCTATATGATTACGACGGAATTAAAGTAAAAGCAATATTAAAAAAAATGTCGCGAATGTTTTAGAACAAGTTATTTTTGTCTACCTTTGATGGAAACGCTGAGCGGCATTCACAATGCTTGTTTTCCTAACCAACATTGTTTACATTGGCACATGTACTATACACATGTAGGCGAAGAATCATGCAGAAAGGAGTGATAAAAATTGTTCTCTCAAATCTATTCGCAACTTCGTACGCAGATCGACTCTGGCCTAAAATAGCCCGTACCCAAGTGAAAAGTCTTATACAGGATAAACTGGCATAACCTGGCTGTTGGGGTTTGTTCTTGACAAGATACTGGTCAAATCAATTTGCAAATACGCATCACCTTTCCGAATTCATGGTTTTTGTTAAATAAAAAAAAATATTTCATACTCTACTCGACATGGCAGTTACTTAATTGGTCACTTTCTGACGGTCTGCGTGCTTAATCGCCACAGTTCCACTACGCGCCCACAGACACATAAAATTCCTGTTCATCTCATAAAAGAGGCAAAAATAGACTTCAATATGTTGTGGGTTTCCCTTTAGGGGTACCACTGAGAAACACAGAAGGTTCCTTAGTCCGGATAATGACGTGTTTATTGACTGCAATGTCACACGCTTGCCCGAGGGCGAACAATGGTAGAGATGACGGCGCTGCCTCTTTTGACAGGATCGCCGGTCGGAGTCCGCGCTGTCGCAATTGACAGTATCACGGAGGGGGAGGATCAGATAAGGATAGGAAGGCTCCGTCGAGCAGAGCCTCCCCCAGCGAGAGTCCTGCCCGTTGGATTAGGGCCGTCTTATATAGCCTGCGGGAATGGACGCGCCCAGGGTGGGTCGGATGCAGGTGGCTCCCCGGAGGGGCGGACGCGTCCAAGTATGATCCCGAGGGGTGTGCCTTCGGCAGATCACCCGAGAAGGACGAGGGAAAGCCGCCCACCAGGGAATACGGCTTCGCCCTCGCATCCGGGACGCGCCCCACGTGGCGACGTCCCACGGCCTGCCTCAGCTAGGCCTAGATAGAGATGCGGGGAACACGTGGTTCCCACAATGTTTGAGAAGTTATATATGTGTCAGGAACACATGGTAACTTAAATCTGCGCTAAAATCAAAATTTTTTTAAGGTTCTCCCGAATCACTTATGCACGCGTATATCGAGGAAAAAATGTCGGAAAAGATTTGCAGAGAATATTTAAGATAATTTGGGGGTATTTATGATGTATATCTTTAAGGTAAATCTTTATATATTTGCGGTATATCTTTATGGTAAATAAAGATGTATATCTTTAATTATATTGTCAAATCTTCAGTCAGTAACTTACGTATTTTTTTATTATCATCAATAAGTTTGAATGTATGAAGTTCACATAACCGGTTGAGACCGACACGGGAGTACGACCACCTAAAAGAAGCGCCCAAAAAGAAACGAGGACGAGGAAGTAAACAGACAGGAGCGCACTCGCAACTGGTTTTTATTTGTGAAAACAATCATATATATAGCTTCGAACTAACACCAAACTCTCCTAAGTTCCTGTTTAACCCCGTATAACAAGAAGGAATACTCATTTCCTCGATAAGGAAAGGGACGTGTCACTCATGCATTTTGTGCCCTTTGCCTGGATTTTGAAGCGCAAAAAATGCATAAGTGACACGTCCCTTTCCTTATCGGGGAATGAGTATTCCTTCTTGTTACGGGGGTCAAACACAACTTAGGAGAGAGTATGTGTCAGTTCGAAGCTATATATATGATTGTTTTCACAAATAAAAACCAGTTGCGAGTGCGCTCTTTGTCTGTTTACTTCCTCGTCCTTGTATTTTTTGCGCTTCTTTAGGTGATCATCAACCAACTGGCCCAAATTGCTACCTTAAGGGAGTACGACATCCGAATATACGCAAATCTCCTAGCCGCGCGGAAACGCGTTTTTTTTGTTCGCTGATTGACAGTGTGAAACAACGGGCCGTCGGGTACGCCAAAAATGACAGCGTTCCCACATTATAGATCCAAAGGCAGACACACGGAAATGTGCAAAAAGAGAAAGATACTAAATGGTATTCTTCAAAAGAATGTGATACGCGATGGCTTACAGCAAAATTACATGCATAGATGTGCAATGATATTCATAATTACATATAAATAGCGCTGAAGACAGACGAACATTCTTATAATCCTAACATAGTCGTGAATGGACCTTTTGTAGAAACATCGGTTCGAGAGTAAACGGTTTCAGTATCCTCTCTCTCTTTCTTCTGGCCGAGCAGAGAGGGAAGATGGTTTCTTCGTGTCGACTTCGGGGCAGAAGATTACGCACGATGGGGACAAAGGCGAGTTTAGGGGAGCCGTATCTAGGTCACAGGGCCTCAATGGGTTAACAGGATGTAGCCGACGTTTTGGGTGTGGAACGGCTGGGAGAGGCTCTGCGCGCGCGTTGTTTTCTAACCTCTTAGTCTCGAACCCAGTCGCGTGTCTAGGTGGCAGCACATATTCGCCAAAAGGTCCATTACATTTGGGCATCAGCTTGCATAAAACCGAAACTTCGCGAAATACTGCCTTGCGAGGCTAATGTTATATTCGCTTTTACGTGCACTTGCCTTGGGTCCTTAATCCAGACTTGTACCGTACGCATTACAAGTAATCAAATTACTTGTAATCGATTACTTTTTGGAGTAATTTTGTAATCAGTTGATTAATTTTATTAGGCAGTAATCGCAAGAGTAATCTGAATAATGTTTTAAGTAATAAAAATTACTTCTAACCGTTACTATTTTTCCACAGGACACCCCCCGGCACAAACCTTTTTTTTTTTCTGAAATCACAAAAATAAAATTTGCTTCCTTTTTCAAACAGAAAAAAGGAAGATATTTCCGGAGCTGTAGGAAACGAGGTCAACCCCTTTGTATGTACAGTTTCTGTGGAATGTCCGTTTTTTTTTTCTTCGAGCTGGTACTGGGAGTGGGAAGCCCCAGGAAAGCCCCAGTACGTGACAATGGCCGTTCCGGGCGAAGTTTGAGGAGCAGAATGTAGCTTTGTAAGTCCCTCGTTCAAACTAGCCCCCTCACGCACACACACACAGAAATAAAAAAAACAATCCTGTTTACGGTACCTACTTCTTTGAGTGACAACTCTTGCTTAAGCTTAACAAAATCTAAAATATCCTCCGCCCCCCTCCCCCCCCTGGCGAACGCCCAAATCATTAAGCTTCTTCAAACGAGTTCTATCTTGTGTCCGCATTGTGAAGGTGCAACGACCACAAAGAGGGAACCCGTTTTTTCTTCTCCAATACTTGTAGCGCTTTTTGTGTCTTCACACAAAAAAGTAATCTGAAAAGTAAAGGTTACTTCCTTAGGGAATGTCCAATCACTTTTGCTATGTTGGAACTTAACCCGAGACTGGGGTAGAAACAGAAACTTAAAAGTAGAAGGGACAGAGACAAGTGAAGAAGAGAACGTCGAGTAATCAAGTAATCTAACTCGAATACTTTTTAGCCAAGAGTAATAGTAATTGTAATAGATTAGGTTTTTTAAGTAACGTGCAAAACTGGTCGTTACTTTAAAACTGTGTTTTATCAGTCATGCGCTTTAACATTTTATTAGGCTGCCACATATCATCGCGAGACTGCTATACGTACGGTACAACTTTACTAATTCGGACATGTAATTTTGCTGGTGTTGCGAACATTGTATTTCACCAGAAAATTGAACTGTTCAACATGGTTTGAACGTGACGTCGTCGCACTGTATGCTGGTGGTCATTCCGATTTGTTCTTGCGGGGAAAATCAAATCCGGTGGTGCAGAATGCACGCTGCAGAAGGTTCGCGCTCAGTGCAAGTCATGTATTTTAGAGACACAAATTATTCTATACTTGGTGCAGCGTCGGGAGGAACGGCGCGAGCGTCTGATAGCACGAAAACGCGCTTACTGGCAAGAGTTTTTTTCAAACAAAGTAGTTTCCGGGGCCACGATTTCTGGTCTGTGCCAAAGATGCAGGGCAGAGAAACCTTTAAAAACACAATACCTTTTTAAAACTATCTCCCCCCCCCTCCCAATTCTTTTTGTTTTGTTCTTTAGAGGACACTTATTATTACTGAGGGACTATCTCCTCCGTTTGGGGGTGTTAATTCTGGCAATGATGGTTGTGTCACTTGTCATAAGTAATCCTCATTTGCTTTCATTTTGCACCCAAAGACTGGGAAGTCTAAACGAAGGTTGGGGAAGAACTTGAGAACGACACTCCTGTGAGACGTAGAGCGGCTGTTCCTCTGAGGCCACTAGGATTTATTTTCAGGTATTCTTCCCGTACACACTTGCAGTTTTATGTAACGTCAGACTGGTAAGTCAGGTTTAGTCCTTTCAATGCTTCTATCCTCGGGGACAACTACCTGAGGGACTGATGCGTGCATGTAAAATTGGTCGTGCAACACTTTTTGTACTTTCCCTAAATACTGCTAAGAACTAATCCCTGGCGTTTATAACTTCCAAAAATACCCATCAGTTTTCCTCCCCGCGCAATGGCAGACACTTAAAAAACAAAGGAAAGAAACACCTTTCCCCTCCTCAACTCTCACTTAGAACAAGCGGTTACGCTATCTGACGCTAATTATATACCGTCAATGTTCATCATAGCCATGCGCTGGGTTGGCAAGACATAAAGCATAGGCTGAGCTTCAGACATTGTTAGGGTTCGACTATTCTAACCTTTGATTGAACAAGAGCCATTACCCCGAATGTTTGGCGACGCTGATTGTCATGAACCCGAGCAATCGACTCGGGCTCATGGCAGTCGAGTATGTCAGGTGTCGCACGTAGCTCGCGGTGCGAATTTGTGATGTCATGCAAAGTCATGGTGTCAACAACGCTAATGAATTAATCTAGTAACGCTGTCAATGTAAACCGACTTGACGCAGTGAGTAACGTGACTACGTCACATGACGTCAAGGGGTCACGTGATGTGATATTACTTTAAGCATGTCTTGACCACATGACGTCACGTGACCACGTGACACATGATTAATCATAGTGCCAGTGCAAAACCGCCACGAAAAACCCACAATTTCTCATACGTTGCCATTCTGTCTATAACGATTTGATCAATACATAGAAATAGCAGCTGCCAATTTTTATTCTCAAATTTTCATTTTATTATACTAACAACAAATAAAAAAGTACCATGAACCGTTTTGAACCTTATATTTTGTTCCAGTTCAGTTCCGGTTCAATTCCAAGATGGTGGCGAAGATTTTGGTTCGGCTCAGTTCCGGTTTGGCTAAAATAGCGAATCTGTTCTGGTGTTCGGTTTGGTTCAACACTGAGGTACATAGGACTAACAACCACAACTTTTGATCCCAGTTGAAACCGAGGCAAAGCCAAAACTAATAGGGAATTGTAGTAGACCGTTTCCGCAGCCCGCTAAGCACCCGGATAGCGCTCCGTAATCCCACACAAGACCCCGAACTATGCAGATAAGGCTGGCGGCGGGCATGCGCAGGTGCGGCGTTTTCTTCGGGGATACCGTAGCGGAGAAGAAAAACGGTCTACTACAATTCCCTAATGTTACGTTACTTTTTCTTTCTTTCTGAAAGTGATGCAGATGCATTTTATGAACACTTTTCAGTCACTATAACGTTTGACACAAAATATACTTAACTTCTTTTTTATTTTGAAAACGATAATCAGAACGTTTAACACGGATTTAAGCATGATAGATATAACGAAAGTCTTATCGGCGGCACCGACATCACACTGGCCGCGCTCACCGAGTGTGGGCTTTCGCGACGTGCCGTGATGGACCTTCCACCCTGCAGGCACCTGCGTCATCGTCACGGACGACGGCGACCACGGTGAGTTCGTCCGTGACTATCTGGTCGTCGTCGCTGGAGCTGATCGCCAGCAGGTCTCAGTCAAAATGACCAGCTTCCAACATCTCAAGATAGCAATCACTCTAATCGCTTCTGTGATCAGTATCGACGACTTCGACGAAGCGAGCGATGCCGTATACGTAATCGTCAGCAACCGCATGCACGAAAAGCGGAAGGTAAACGAAGAAGCTGAAGCTCGAGACGCCGAGAGAGCCACGTCTGTGAGTGCGTGCAAGAGGACGCCGCGCGTCACCAACCCAACAATCACGGCGGCCTTTTCGAATGGGACGGATCCGAGGGTCCCGCGTATAAATCGATTTATCCACGAAACTATCGCGTCATTTTCAAAACAAATTAAGCAGAAAAAAAATTGGGTTGTGGGGATATTTATACAGCGTGTAGTTGGTCAGCCATTTTTAAAGTTGCGACGAGTCACTCGCTGTAGATGAGCAATTTAGCCAGTGCAGTACAACCGCTAGCCTGGGGTCTTTAACGTGCACCACGCAGTAGTGCACGCCGGTACGATGCTCATCCAGATCGAAACGGGCAGGGGTGGGGCTCGAACCCAGGATCCCTGGGTTCTGCAGCGCGAGCTTTCGCTCCACGCGCGTCGAGCTGGGTGTGCGCTTTAGCCCACTCGGCCACCGATCTCTTTTTTTTTTTTTAAACAAATTTATTGATCGTTTAGACGCTTTTTTGAACAAATACAAACAGCCGACCTGTCGGCTGTTTTTCTTTTAGACAATGAGCAGCCTGCCCGTTACATCATTATACGCTAACACTTCAGATGGACCATTTCTGAAGTCGTCTTTCGATAAAGTCCCACTGCTCCTTGTCCTCTGGAAATCTTTTCGCCGCAACACTGAGAGTCCACCCCAAATTGGCCGCAAAATACCACCATGTTCGCTTGGATTGAATGTCGCACTCGAGATACGCAGTTCGGGATCGCCAAATCGCGTGCAGTCCGAGCACCAACGTTTGGCAGAACGTCGTCAATCTTCGAAGGCCATTTCCTCAAGTGCTGAAGCACCCCCTCTGTCAACCGTGGTTGGCCTTGAGGTTTGGCGCCTTTCTTCCAACGCTTGCGGGTCACAAGAGTAAATCGTTGATCAGCCGCAGTCATACTCTCTGTCAGGGATTTCCCCAGACCTCCCCTAGGGGGGTGTACACCCCCCTAGTTTTCCTAAACACCCCCCTTGAATCTAGAAAAAAAATATTTTTTTTTTCAGATTAAGTAGAAAACACCACCTCTCAGGTGTATATATAGAGAAAGGGAAACATACATTACGGGTATGAGCATTTGGTTAATAGACGTCTGTAATTTAGCTAGTGGACTAAAAAAGAAACAGTTTTATATTTTATCTAGTTTCGCCTCGCATCGGCTCCCCCCCCCCTCCCCCCGAGCCATTGGGACACCCCCTTGATTAGAATCCTGGGGAAACCCCTGCTCTCTGTAGTTTTTTCCGTTGATTGCTCCCTTCCTTTTGACTGGCGCTTCCGCTCCGGTGACTTCTTGATGCGGGTTACCATCTGCCTCGCTGGCCTTTCTGTTCTCCTCCCCTTCCTTCCGACCAGCTCCGACTTGACTTGTCCTTCTTGCGAGTTCTCTCCTTCTTCGGCGACAGCGTCTCTGTCACCATGACTTCTGCGACGCTGCTTGCTGGTGGTGCTAAATTCGCTGCTCCGACGACGTCAGATGACAATTCAGACGCCTTCCCCGTCGAAGTCCCGGCAATGGTCTCCTCCATTTCATCTTGGTCCATCAAGTTATCGACGTCCTGTGGTTCGGTTGGAGGCCTCGTTTTTGCCGCGTACGTCTGGATGCAGTTGTCCTCCTCATGTCCATAAGTGTGGCACGTTCTACACCACGGGTGCGACATCTGCTTGCGCATGTGTCCTACCTTCTTGCACCGTAAGCACTGAGGTGGGCGGCCTGGAATGGACACCAGCGCTGGCATTCCGAGGATGTTGATTTGATGCGGGATAGCGTCCACTGTGATGCCTTCCTTGAGTACCATTGTGACTGTTCGCGTTGTTGTCTCCACATTCTCAAAGCCTGGTTGCCGCCACTTCTCGCGCACGATTGATTTCACTTTTCCGTGCGACTCGAATGTCTTTTGCACAGCTTCGTCGTCGGAACGCAGACGGGAACCCAGTGAACTTTGAATGATTTCTCACCACATTCGGATCGATGACCAGGCAGGTCTTGCCCTTGACGGTGAGCACTGCCGCATGTAGCAGCTTCTCCTTCGCTGCCGCGTTGTGCAGGGTGAGCATCCAAACGTGGTTGTACTGGAAGGCACCGAAGCCGGCCACGTCATTCATGTCAACGACGCCCTTCAGAACGTCGCGAAAGTCGTCGATGCGATACGGTCTTGCTGATGGGTCACCGTGTAGAAAGACTGAATTAAAAGAATATCGACCTGTTGGCAGCGTAGGCAGGATAATACGGTAGTCCTGGGGAGCCAAAGTTTCCGAAATACCTGTTGATACCCGGCCGTAGAACGCGCTCCGCTGGAGCTCATGATTCCCTGACCGTTCGCCTCGGCGTTCGAAAAAAGAATCCCAGTCGGCCACCGATCCCCCCAAAATTAAGCAGGAACATAAAACATGCAATGGGTTCTAGAAGTATTCGCAGCTCCAGCCGGCCGCTCGCCCTCTCACGGATGAACGAAGAACCAGAGGAGCGGGGACGGCGGGCTGCTGTTCTGCTGTTGTTCTGGTGGGCGTGTTCGTGGATCATGTACTTTTCATGAAAAAGCGGTTAAAGTAGGGATTGTTGTGGTCTGCTTTGCAACGGGGTTGCATGAAGGGACCGGGCCGTGCGGTCTCAATCACAATCTTTGTTCAACGTGACGGCAAAAGCTTCCTCTAGTAGTGCAAAGGTCTTGCGTACGATTAGTGCGATCTACGAAAAGTGTATTCTTTCCGGAAAAGTATAGGAGAGGACTGCTCGCTCAACGGTGCATCGAGCGATAGATATCGGGAATAGGTCCGCATTTTATGCGCTAAAAGGCCGTGACAAGGAACATTACAGTTTGCTCCACGCACTTCCAAAAGACAGACTACGCGTACTTGGTGTCAGTTATTTACAAAGGCAAATAAAAAATCAGCAGAACCCATCCTTTGGGAATGATTATCTACGTTAATGCGAATAGCATCAAACGGTGCGGAGTTATGCGCGTTCGTCAGGTGGCCGGCACACTCTAGATACGCCAGCCCACTCTTGAGGCGATTCTAAATTTGTTGACACTTTCACAGCCCTGCGCACGATCTCCGCAGCCCAGCACGTGCGTTTGTGTCACTTAGGAAGGCGAGCAAAGCACGCGCCATACGCACAAACACTCAAAATGGTACCGACCAGACTTTCTGGCGTCTCAGCTAGTCTCAACCAACGGTACTCTAAACGGTTGTTTATATCTTTACCATAGGACGCGCTTTACAGCGCTGTCACAGCTACCGGTGCGCGCGCGTTCCATGCACGAGGGCTCATTCCGCTCTCGTGAGGGTGAGCACGGCCGCTACATCACCCTCTCCCGAGCGCGGGAGAGGGTGAGCTAGCGGCCGTGCTCAGCCTCACGAGAGCGGAATGAGCCCTCGTGCATGGAACGCGCGCGCACCGGTAGCTGTGACAGCGCTGTAAAGCGCGTCCTATGGTAAAGATATAAACAACCGTTTAGAGTGCGTTGAATGACTGCCTTCATAGCTGGGAGAAAGAAGAAGACGCCGTAGCGAAAGGCTGCGTTTTCATGTTCTCCGTCCAAGAAACCAAATCGGCCTCTGGCCGAGGAATTCAGTCTACTGATTCAGATGCTACCATTACTGCAATGGACAATTACCGTGTTCTGATGCCACGTCTGCCTACAGGTAACCTCGTTCTAAATTCTGTCTTCCTTCATGGGGATCTCGATGCCAGACCATACCGAGCTCCGGACTTCAGAGATGCCCTCAAGGGCATCATTGATCTAAAGGATATAATCGCCATGGGACAGTACCAAATGTCTCATGTGTGGATGGTCCAGTGTGCGACTTCTCTTGCAAAAGCAAAGCTCGTCGCCTGCGAAGACCTGAAGGTGAAAGGGCGGAAATGTCTCGTTGTTGATCCAGAGACAAAGGAGGTGAAGATCAGACTGCTTTGGTTACCACCTTACATGGAAAACCGAAGAATCGTTGAAGCGCTGGAACCCTACGGCACAGTACGCTCCGTAGTGCGAGAAAAGTGGAGATGTGAAGGAATGGAGGACATGGAAACCCTCAACCGTGAAGTACAGCTGACCCTTCGAGACGACACTAACGTCAACAAGATTCCACACCTGATGACCATCTTTGGGTGCCAGAGCTTACTTCTTATCTCAGGTCGGCCTCCTTCGTGCCTACGATGCCATCGAGTGGGCCACATCCGCCGCCATTGCCGGACTCCCTGGTGTGCGAAATGCCGACGGCACGGACATAAACCGGAGGACTGTGTCATGACCTACGCCGACAGGCTGAGGTTGGGGACAACCGAAGAATCAACAACAGAGAACCTCATGGATGTAAGCGAAGTTGTCGACCCTAATGGCGACGTCTCTGCGATGGTAGCAGCTCAGGACGGTGGATCTCAACCGGCCTCCATAAAACCTGATGTGCCAGAGAACCTTTCGTCGGCCGCTACCTCTAGCGAAGACCCAATCACCGTTTCGCCTGCAGCCGAAGACAGCACCCCGACAACCGCCCCGACTCCAACAAATATGGACGCCTTCACGAACGAAAAACAGAACGAGACAACCACCGAGGCTAATTTGGAAGACACCGAAACGGAGGAAAACGATGAGGTACAAGACCCAATTCTTGAACTAGAAGCGCTTACCAACGTGGGGTTAAATGACGGCCTTATAACTAGAGCAAAGGCCTATGAAAAGAGACTGGGCGCTGCTCGACGTAAGCCGTATTCAAAGACGCCCCCTGGCGCCAAGCTTGTTGAAGACAAGCAAACGGGCGATAGCGCCCGACCATAAATGATCGCATGTCCAGCACCCTCCAACTTCGCGTGTCCACCTTAAACGTGAGAGGTCTCAGCTCTAAACGAAAGCAGTGTCAACTTCTACAACTAATAGTCCAGCAGAAGATCGATGTATTAGCTGTGCAGGAAACAAAAGTGTGCAGCCAGGAAGAAACCGAAATCGCATTGGAACCCTTCCTGAAAGATTTCGAAGTGTGTGTCACTCATGCATCTGGCACATCTGCTGGATGTTTTTTGTTTCTAAAGAAGGGGTTGGGTTTAACTGCTGCTTCTCTCACTACCGACCAGGAAGGGCGCTTTATATCTTGCGATCTAGACCATGTAAACATTCAATTGCGCATTATTTGCGTGTACGCTCCAAATAATGTGACTGCGCGCAAAACTTTCTTTTCTTTTCTAACACCATACATCGACACAGATAGAAAACTGTTTCTATTGGGAGACTTCAACTGTGTGCTACATTTAAACGATCGCTCCCAACTAACGACTAGATTCGACCCTAGTGCAGCCGTACTCCAATCTCTTGTGAGCGATAACAACTTAGTAGACATCGGAAAACAAAAACGAGGCAGGGTACACTATACACATTTCCAACGCTCCTCTCACGCTCGAATTGACCGGATATATGTCACTGGAGACCTTTATGATACTATTTCTGATTACGCAGTGAAACCTATATTCTTCTCAGACCACTGCCTTGTATCGGCAACTTTTGGGACAAAGAAACAACCCCCACTACGTCGTGAATGGGGCCTGTGGAAATTAAACACATCACTCTTAAACGACAAAATATTCACCGATGGTATTCCCGCTATCCTTTCCCGTGTCAAACAGAACGCTTCCCTACACGTGTTTTCCAAATGGGACATGTTCAAGCAAGAAGTTAAAAATTGGGCAATTGAACGCTCAAGCTCCATTACGTTTATGAAAAAGCAAGAGCTACGAAGCCTGCTCACGATGCTATCAGAGCTTTATGAGCTTGAAAGCCTCAATCCCGGTGAATATACTGAGGAGATTAACATGGCCAAGACACAGCTACAAAGATACGATACCGAGAAATATCGAGGCGCGGTGATCCGATCGCGCTCGCAGAAGTATTTGCTAGGAGAGACGCCTGGACGCCGGTCCTTTGATGATGAAAGGAGATATGCTCTAAGCAAAGAAATACTCGAAATAGACCACAAAGGTAGCGTCCGCACTGAAACGCAAAGCATTATAGAAGCTTTCCAAGATCATTACAATGATCTTTTTGGAAAGAGTATTGAGACCAAAGAAAGCGAAGACATACAGAAACTTATAGAATGCGTGCCATCTTTAACAGACAGAGAGAAAGAGAGTGTTGAAAGTCCTCTGACCTTGGAAGAAACACAAGCTGCCATAAAAGCTCTACCGTCAGATAAGACTCCAGGCCCGGACGGCCTGGGCGCTGAGTTCTATAAGAAATTCTCATGCCTGCTGAGTCCATTCCTCCTTGATGTATTCAAAGCCGCATATGAGCACCAAACACTACCGCCAACCTTTTACGAAGGACATACAGTGCTTATACCCAAAACAGAAGACACGTTAGCTTTGAAAAAGATCGAGGCTTACAGGCCTATATCACTTTGCAATGTTGACTATAAGATCTTCGCAAAAGTTTTAAATGAACGCTTACATCTCATAATAGACAATCTAATCGGAGCTCATCAAACTTGCGGTATACGCGAAAGAAATATTCAAATGAACATACATGTTGCAAGGTCCGTAATAGATTCAGTATCCGACGAACAAAATAAAGTAGCCATAGTCCAACTAGACTTATCCAAAGCCTTTGACAGAGTTAGCCACGCCTTTTTATTCAGGCTGCTTTCTCACGTAAACATAGGGACCACGATAATAAAGGGCATTAAGCTATGTTACAAGAACAGCACCACAAGACTAATTGTAAATAACTCCCTATCTGAACCTATCCTTATAAAATCCTCGGTAAGACAAGGTTGTCCACTTTCACCACTACTCTTTGCCCTATATCTTGAACCTTTATGCCGTAGTATCATCAATAAAGACACTATTCGTGGCTATCATCTTTGCTTCGCAGAGGTGAAGCTACTAGCATACGCTGACGATGTAGCGTTATTCTGTTCAAATAAGGCGAGTGTCGAAGAAGCACTTCAGGTAACGGAGAAGTATTGTAACCTAACTGGGGCAAGGTTGAATGCAGAAAAATCAAACGGGTTTTGGATAGGAGCGTGGGCAGCTACTCCAAAGTGCTTTGGTGGGATTTCATGGAATCGCTGTCCTTTCAAATACCTTGGTGTTCCCCTCGACCAAACTCGTTCTACCGATCCATATTGGAGCACCGCCGTAACTATAATTAGACGTAAATCGCAGGCATGGAGGGCACGAGAAATGTCAATTTTCGCTAAAGCAGCCGTCTGTAACACCTTCTTAATATCCAAACTTATGTACGTTTTGCAAGTACTGCATTGTAATCGCTCTAAAATTCAAGCTTTTCACCGAATTTTCGCTACATTTATCTGGAGTTCTCCTTGGGAACGCATGAAGCGCGATAATTTATTCCTGCCTTTGGAATCTGGTGGCCTGGGCCTGGCACATTTATTTGTGCGCCAGCTGGTGTCAAGATTGTTTTTCTTCAGGAATTTATCCCACCCGTTTCTTCTCATGGCTGTTCAAAGAAAACTGGTTCACCATTTACCCTTTCTTATCGTTTCTACTACAAGCTCTGCTCCAAGCGGCCTCTGGGGTTTCTGGAAAGAGGTAGTCGATACCTTCTTGTTTTTAAAAGTCCGCTTTTCATTAGACTATCTTTTTGAAGTACCCAGAAAGCGGTTAGCACAGGCGTTGATCGAGAGTTTTTTTCCAGCTCCGCTGTACAGATCTATGTTCGGTAACCATGAAGGACAGGACGTTCTAAAACGTGTAAAACGCATGTCTGTATCTCCAAGCACTAAAACGTTCATGTTTAAACTACACACGTCAACGCTTCCAGTCAAATGGTGGCTCCAGGAACGCGGTTTCTTTGTGCCTTGGTCAATTGACTGTCGGTTATGCCACCAGCCGGAAACAATAGAGCACTGTTTTATCTACTGTACAGATGCGATTTTCTTCTGGGATGTACTCCAAAGAACCCTAAAAAAAGATATTGACTTAACTGATCACAGTATTCGTTACTTATACGTCCCGACCGAAACAAGTATCCCTTATGATTTATTCATGCTGATTGGTTTACACAGTCTATGGCGATGCCGGATGATCGACAGAAACGCTGACATTCCACGCACAACTAAATCCATATTTCTGGAAGAAATTGCAAAAGTTAGAAGTGTTTATGAAGCCCACCCACCAGTGCCCGACTGGTTTCCCCTGTTTGACGCTTGTCTAAGACTTCCTGATTTTTAATATAGTGAAGGGAGCCAACATTGGTACATAACCAAATTAGGTGTTTCATACGAAACGCGCTTGAAATGTGCTTGCCTTAGGAATTTGTATAAGTGTATGCCATGACGAATTTGTACTCTCTGTTTCTGCAAAAGTGTATAGTACCCAGAGTGAAAACATGAGTGCAGTACGAGTGCGACTACAGTCATTATGTTCATCAAGGACTGATCACCAGAAGAACATATTCATCCACCACCTCCATCCTCATGTATATAACATTCACTGTGTGTATATAGAATTCGATCTTTAAATTGCAATTTTCCATGTATTAAAGAAAAAAAAAAAAAACTGCCTTCATAGCTCTGTGGTTAGCGCGTCTGCCTGCTGATCAAAGGGTCAACGGTTCGAATCCCAGCCGGCGCCGGTCTTTTTTATTTATTTATCGACCCGCGGCGTAAGAGGTTAGATAGCCAGATAGATAGATAGATAGATAGATAGATACATAGACGAAAAGTGCGTGAAGTATCCAAAGAATGCTATTCGCATTAAAATGCTATTCGCATTAAAATTTCACGCAGCATTTTTATGCGCATCTGTGTGCCGATCGTGAGGAGCGGTTTGTATGGACAGTTTTGGCGAGACCGGGTCGCGACGACGAAGCGAATTAGACGGTAAACAGGTGTATTATGCTGTATATTTGAATTTTTTTTTATAAATCAATACATAAAACCTTCAAAACCGCCGATGGCGTTATTATGCATTTCTTCAATAGCATTACTAGCATTACCGCAGGCTACTTAGCACGCCCGGCCAATGTTCCTGGCGCGCGCTGAAAATCATGCTTCAAAGGTGCAGCGCGTGCTTCTTGTCGCAATGCCTCACCTGCGGTTACGCTGTGCTAAAACTGTATATTATACTTCGTTTCAGCTTGTGTCCAGACGCAGCCGATGCTACAAGCACGAGCGTGTGGCCCTGAACAGTGCCTGTACTGCACGAGCGCGCGTGCTTGGCAGGGACGCTGGAAGCCCGGAGCTCGCGCTTGTAGCATCGGCTGCGTCTGGACCCAAGCTGAAACGAAGTATAGTAACCATGGCACAGGTTGATAACGTGTTGCAATGGACTATAAAACCGCGACGGTGTGTAGTCAGCTGTGAACCTCTGACAGAGAGACATCACTACCGTGAACGCTGCTGTACCGGAGCTTGATCGTTCATCCCGTGTGGCTCACGTTTTAGAGCGCTGGTGACCAGGCACAGTGCAAACACCACGACATTTTCACCACCCTCAAAAGTATTGGGCACCCCTCCAGTAACTTTTCGAAACATCAAGCTTATTTTTTTGTATTGTATATATGTTGCCACATTCAATTGCGAGTGGCGCCCAAAACGCGCTCGACCTCCAGAAACCCTCACAAGTTATGTGACGTTCTCAATAACCTAAATTAATAAAAAATATACATGCACGTTTTGCTAACGCACAAAAACATCTCTGTCATCTGTGACGCTCCTGCCCTGGCCGTTTCGAATTTGCATCCAAATAAATTAATTAAGTACACGGACTAGCGTCAGCGAGCGGGCACATGGAAAATCCATCCCCGTCTCTTTCTGCCATCTTGAAGCTACCGCCCTATCATCTATAGGGCGTTGGAGTTGCAAATAGTTATCTCATATTTTATTTTTGGTGTGTCTTAACCCTTTTAAGTTCAGACACACACACGACGCTAAAGGGCAACTGGACGGACCAAGCAGCGTGAAAAGCGCCAGTCACTAGGCCTTTTCTGCTTATGATTGATTCAGCGAACACGTAAAAAAAAATATGGCGAACAACATGCAGATGCGCTTTTGACTTAAGATGAAACAAAAACTAGGGAGCAGTTTAATGACAGATTCATAAATTTAAAGTCATAGTTTCCTGCAACTTTAGCTTAAATGGTCCATGAAACGATTTTGCTACGTTTGCTAAACACTATTTAGAATCACTCCCTAACGATAATTACCGAATAAACTTGTCTTAGTTTTTATTTCTAAAAGAAGCGCAATCCTCCGCCCCCCCCCCCCCCTCAAAAAAAAAGGAAGAAATATTAGCATTGTTTATCCCCTTAACTCCGGGCCAAAACAAGCGGCCACTTGCCCCGGTGTCGATCCTATGCTGCCAAGGTTAATCATAGCCACGAGCTGGGATTGGCAGAGTAGAAAACGTGCTGAGCTCCCGGCATTGTTAGAGTTCGGCTATTGTCGTCATTGCAGTGGTTGAACACGAGCCACGACCCGAGTGTCCGCCGAGGCATTGATTTATTACGAGCCGAGGTCGAGTGCCCACGCAGTTCTCGGGTCCAATCCACGAGCCGCGCTCGATTGTCGTCAGGCTGGTGGTTTTGATCCCACGATTACGCCATGAAGCTTTGCCAAGGCAAGACTGAAAGAAATAGTTCCCTTTTGTCTCGCGATTTCACCGCGACAAAGAAGCTTCTCAATCGGTGGCGGTCTGTGCGAGTGTACTCGGGCCAGAATGGGACCAGCACACCTTTGCAGATTTGTAGTCATTCCAGACCCCCCGATATCGTTTCATGACCCCTTTTATGCTAGAAGTAAAAGTAAAGACACAAGACGATCTTAATATTTTTTAGTTCAAACTTGAGTTTGGGCTATTGGGCTGGTTGGCCCATATAATTTAAAAGGTTTAAAAGCACAACGAAACGAGGACAAGAAGACACGAAGACAAGAGCACAGGCGCCAATAAACCTTTTAATTAATATGGACCAACTAGCCCAAACCTAAGAGCGCCTGTCTTGTTGTCTTCCTGTCTTCTTGTCCTCGTAATGTTCATGCTCTTCAAACCTTTTAATTATTTTTTTTATTCACATTGTTTGCGCTTCGATGCACATTTGTTCTCCGAAACATGGTTGTTTAAAAATTAGGCTCCACTATATTTTTTTATAATTACAGCTGTGCAAACATAAATCAGAAAGAGGAAGACGAGGAACAGTCTTTAGTCCACGCAAATGTCAAGTGTCTGTGTTTCGCATGAAAGAAGAAAAGGTTGATATACCGATGTATAGGCCACCAATAGGAAACAAGTCTGCTTCTTTTGATTTCTTTGACAATGCTGCCTTTAATTTCTTTATTAAATTTACTGTTCTTGATTATGGGACGTTAGCACATCATTAAATTACTCTTAGAGAGAGAAAGAAGAAGACACCGTAGCGAACGGCTGTGTTTTTCATGCTCTCCGATCAAGAAATGCTCGGCGCCAAGCCCAGCCCCGTGCTACCAAATTTGGACCCTTCTTCTGAACTTCATGGAGGCCCTAATCCTCCGGTGAATCAAGAAGAAGCGACCAAGACTTCTAGCCAACCTGGCCAAGACCAACCAGAAGCCATGGACACGAGGACCGCTGCCGCCGGACAAGGCAACGCCGGACCCGTCGCCGACACGACGGGGAAAGCAGGCCAGGCCAGTACGCCCTCGATACTAAAGAAACTGACCTTCGAGGTTCCCACTGTATTTCAATTCAGTGAGCGAGCCACATTTCCTTCAGCTAGCACGGCGCCCTCAGCCGAGCAAGCCTTGAGGGCTCTCCTTTCGACCATCTCAAAGGACAGCCTCATCGACATCTTCAAGAGCATTCTAGGCGAATCTCACAATATAGTTCCCGCAGCCAAGGCAAAGAAGAAGAAACC
The DNA here is from genome assembly GCA_037355805.1 of Ixodes ricinus. Taxonomy (NCBI): domain Eukaryota; kingdom Metazoa; phylum Arthropoda; class Arachnida; order Ixodida; family Ixodidae; genus Ixodes; species Ixodes ricinus. The sequence continues at coordinate 22,168 of JAZHYW010066534.1, forward strand.
GGCGGCCAAGAAGGCCCCGGCAAGTACCCCAATGTCGGTCGCAAGCGAGATGGTTCCGCCGGTACCGGTGGTGCCAGCCGCTACGCCTGCACTTCCAGACGTTACGTCTGACAAAGCCGCGACGAGTCGGCAACACGGCGCGACGCAAGCTACGTCAGGAATCAAGAACACCGTAGGCGTGGCACAAGCTGCGGCCGAAGAAGAACAGTTACCAGAGAACGACTGGACAGTCGTCACGAACAAAAAGAAAAGGAAAAGGGTCAGGGGAGACCCAACACAGCCAGCTGCCGTCGCCGCCGCTACATCTCGGCAACGCCGTCGACAGTTCGAATACAAGATCCGCCTGACGAGATCACGTATACCGATCAAGCCACTTCTACCCCAGCTCAAGATGCACATCTCGGGCACCCAGAAGAACGCA
>JAZHYW010066536.1:0-30948 GCA_037355805.1 Ixodes ricinus
GAAATGGCGAAGTACTTGCCCTCATCTCGTTCTATGTCAATCAAACATTTTTCTGGCAAAAACAGGGTTCCTCGAAAAAGCAAAGAAAGACACCTGGAAATCAAAAATTTTAACAGATGTTGACCAGGGTTTAGCGGAATGAAGCTCGTGCTTCGACGTAGCATGGTGTTAGAGTGTACTAGAATACTTGGGGTAGTGTTGGGACCGGAGCGGCTCGGCAACGGGAGCTCGTGAGGGCGCGTGTATTGACAGTTTGTGCCGGCGCTGTAGTCGAGTTACCCGGAAAAAATCGCGCAGCCCACCACGTTTGGCGGAAAATGCGTTTAAAGCCCACGACGCTATTGCTTTTTTTTCTCACTTTGAGCGGTGCGTGCGTCGGTAAGCCGACCGCAATTTCATAGTTCCGTGTGTTGGATCGTAGTATGTTTGAAATCTTGTGTCTTCTAATTTTGCGGATAATGAAGGTTGCAAGCGCCGAAATGCCGTCGGCGAAACGGCGACAGAATTCTTGCTGCGCACCTGGTTGCCGAACGGGTTACATCCGAGTGAAAGGCGTGGAAACGGTATCCCTTTTCGGCGTTCCAGATGACAGTGCCACAAGAGATCTGTGGGAAAAGAATCTGCAACGATCGAACAAGCGTCTTGAAGAAACAAGCGCTGTCTGCGAGCTGCACTTTGAGCCCCGCTTCCTCCTTCGAGACAACGTCCACATAATCGGCGGAAACGAAGTGAGGGTTCCTGGTGGACACCCCGCGCTTACGCCAGACGCGGTGCCGACTCTGCTGCCAAGTGTACCCCAAGACCGGAGTGGTGACCCTCCCGCAGGACGAGAGGAAAGGAAGCGGAAGGCAAGTCCACCAGAGCCCATCGTTGCAAAGCGTTCGGGAATCGCTCGGGAAACTGACCCGTTGTCACCAGTGGTGAACGGCGAAGCTCCTGCGTGATCCGACAAGGCATCGATCGCGACGCACTAGGCTCCCTGAATATGCCAACTCCCTACTGGGCTGTTCAGAAGTTCAGCAACTTCGACGGTGTTGCTTATTTGGAGACTGCTCTTGAGCCGATGTCTAACAAGATCAGCATCGAAAGGGCGGTGTTTATTTGTTTCGACAGTTTACCTGACGTGGTATGCCAAGTATACCTTCAGGGCTATCTATGCGCTGCACATTGTAACCATGCGCTGCACATTGTAACCATGCATTATTTTACCTTGCCTTATTTACGTGTGCTGTTCTTTCCTGGTCTAAATAATGTGAAATAGTTGCTTGTTTTTTTCTTTGAATATTATAAAGCATTACTTTTTCAACCCACGTTGTCTCAGTTTTTGGACTGAAGTTCAATGTTAAAACGCGTGATAAACATTTTCACGGCTTATAAGCCATTTCTTACAAGTGAACGTCGAATGGTCCTTGGATGGTCGTGGCAGCCATGAAGAAATATAATATTATCATCTCTTTGCGACAGTCGCTTGGGTGGTTTGTCGCATAAATGAACACAAGAATGAGTGACAAGTGAAGCGAGCTGGTTAAGATCGAGAGGAAAACAACGGGCAGAAAAGAAGACAGATAATTTAACCTGGGGTACTTAAAAACATACTAATACGATCTCGGGCTTTAGTACGTGCCGTTTCGTTCCACCATAAAATAAAAAAGCAGAAAAAAACTGCTTCCGAGTATTAGATATTCCCACCAAATATTTCATGTCTGGCCATTTGCAACCAAGTGAATGGGCATTTCATTTAAAATGCTCACCATCCGAAGAACCAAAAGTTGCAGCTAATTCTATGCTGAAACAACTTGCACTCAGCTTCTTTAAAGTCGCAATTGTTTCTATGTGAAGGCAGTGTAATGTAGCTTGTACCGTCCAATACACTGAAGCATCATGTTGCCAACAGTCATGCCGCAGCGTAAATGATGCCGCGGTACGACCGTTGGCAGGTCATCAGAAATGTATCTGTATCTGTATTAGAAATCCTATGTGCACTCTTTTAAAGCGGCACCAACAATTAATATTTTCGCGCCTGCAGCCGCGCATGCGCACACCTTCTGGGTAACGCGCCGGTGTCGACACCTGTCGCGATCAATACCACGCGCCTCAGGCGAGCCGCTCCGGTCCCAACACTACCCAAGTATTCTAGTTCACTGTAGTGGTGTAGCGCAGTTTAAAGTTCCGCGCACATGCGCGGCTTCTTTTTCCCGAAGCGGCAATCTCGCGAGCTTTATACTTCGTCTCACCGTGGTCTCACCTTAGCATGGACTATTGTTGGCCGCACGTGCTAACAGCGACACCCCGGTGGCTGCGCGAGCGCTCATGCAGCGCGAGCGCCACTTAAGGCTACCGTCTCGCGATAGCACAGCCTCTGCGGTTAGTATATTCTAAGATGAGACGATAGACTAATTAGCCAAACAAAACATATCACCTTGTCTCCGTGATCATCCCTCACGCCTCTCTGCTTACAGAGGGGCACACAGGAATGAAACGGCATCGTACGAGTAGAATCGGAACGGCGGCGACAGCTGTAGGAACACAATCGCTATGCACTCGATCGCTTCCATCTGTCGCCATATCAATGGCGGTCGACGGTTGCCAGCGTGTGGCCAGCAGCGCCCGTGCGTTGTTTTAAAGTACCGCCGCTAGATGGCGTGGAATTTGTGGATCGGATGCTAAATGCCAAACTAAAGAACCTCTGCAAGAACATCAAAGCACGCTTTCTAGACTTTACCCGAGACTTCGAAGACACGACTGCATTCGAGAAGGATGGTATTCACTATTCTTCACAAGCTGTGCATGTAGTGAAAAACCGGCTGGGGGTTGTGGCAAATCGTTTTTTAGGGTTCCGGCAACAAAGGAACCAACGAATAAGACCGCCAGTGAACAGCAGGCAACACAGGAGGCAAGCACCAGCGCATCGCATGCCATATGTGAAACAAGACAGCCCAGGCCTGGTTTCTGGGGCAACCCACGTCCCTTGGCACACCATGAGACCACATACGCAGCCCGAGGACCCCGGACACAAGCAAACACCGCATTTGATCGGCCCAGGATCGGCATCAGAGTACCAGAGGGAATACCCACCATTGGCGGGACTCGAAATGCGGAGTTCTCCTGCGTGCACGGTATGGCCTGGACACTCGCAAAGACAAGCCTCTACAATGACGCCAATCAGGGAAACTCATTATTGGGACAGACTACCCCCTGTGTCGGAAAGCTCGCCGAACAATTTGTTCCGCGGAGACTCCCACCGCCTCCTAGCTCCCCCTTCTTTCCCAGCTCCAAGTGCAACTGCTCAGATCAACAGACCTTCATCAGTGCCGGGTCTCCGGCCAAGCTTCTCGATCAACGAGAAATTTCTTCGACCCCCTCCTGCTCCCCCATCACTGGAGTTGCTACACTTCGTGCAACAAGTAGTCCAGCAGCAGGTCGAAGCTATGCAAGCTCAGAAGTGATAGAAAGGCCGCGAGCGGGAGCACAAGACGCAGTTGATCGTGCTTACGTTCCGAAACGGAGATCAACAATCAAGAAGCGAAAACAAGGAAGTGTTGTGGTAGGTTTTTTGAATATGAATGGTGCGCGCCGTCAACGAAAGTGGCTTGAATTGTACACGGCTCTCCTTACGAAGTCCGTTTCTATATTCGGTGTTGCGGAAACCCACTTGCGGGACATGGAAGAACCACCTATAGATCCAGCCTGGTGCTGGACTGGGTGCAATCGAGTTGAAGGAGAGAGGCGATGGGGAGGCGTGGGACTGCTTTGGTCAAGTCAAGGACCAGCGTGGATTCGGACATGCGAGAACTGCCGGGAGCACCTATGGGTACACGGAAAGATAGGTAACGTGCTGACAGCCGTCTGCATCATTTATCTTTCCGTGGGAACAACCGCCAAGAAGAGAATAACAATATCCTCGAGTGTGTTCGTCGAGATATACACAACCTGCCCACAGGTCTCTCTGTGCTGATAATGGGAGATTTTAATGGCCACCTGGTCGAATTGGATGGACGGGAAGATAATAACGGGACCATGATGAGACAGTTGGCGGAGGACGTCGAACTGGAGATCTTGAACTTAAGAGAAGATTGTGAGGGACAGCACACTTGGATGGTGCGAGACCGCCGGACGTGCATAGACTATGCGCTCGCGTCAAAGAAGACTTGGGAGCAATCTTCAAAAGGTGGTTGTGGACGAAGAAGGTGAGTGGAGCGTCAGCAGCGATCACAACAGCATTTTCCTGCACTTCGGCACTGTTCGAGGAACTCCGAGTCGTTCACAGCGCAAAGTTGTAACCCAACTACGCGAAGACGACATATTCACTGTCGTCCAAACTTTTGACGAGAGCACTCGACGCATGCACGCACTAAGCTACGACGACTTTGCAATAGAGCTCAGGACCATTAGTGCTAATCACTCCACCGTCAAGAGCGCACGAGGAAAACGAAGACTTGTCCCATGGTGGGATGTCGAAATTAAGAGGTCCATCCAAGTACGACAAGAAGCTAATCGGCGACATAGGCAAGCACTGAAGACTCTTGGAAAAAATCCTGTGACCTTGCAACTATGGGAGGAATACCACAAGTGCAAGATACAAACGCAAGACACTGTGGAAGCACAAATACAAGCCCATGACTGCAAAGTGTTGGCGGACATCAAAGATGCAGGAAAAAAGGCCGTCGAAAAGTTCTGGAGATATTTAGGATCTTTGGCTGGCAAAGACAGTACTCCAGAACTGCTAGATTACGATAGTGGGTATCCAGTTCAGAATATCGGACAACTCCTTGAGACACAGCTCCACATTCTGTTCGGAGTTGCAGATGTAGAAATTTCCTCAGAAAACTGAAAAACTGAGAGCCGAATCATAGAGGACGTTCCATCGTCAGCATCTAATGATGAGTTTGTAATACTAGTGGGGCGAGTGCATGTAGACCGTGCACTCGCGCGGTTGAACGGCAGCACTTCCCAGGGCTTAGACGGAATCTCGGCTAAGGTGCTGAAGAATTTGAGACCCGATTCCCGCGCCCAAATGGCACACCTGTTTAGCCGCATAGTTTGTGGCGATGAACCCATCCCAAGGGACTGGAAGCGTGGCCGAGTCACATTCATTCCTAAGAAAGGCGGCAACAAACAACATCTGCGTGACTACCGCCCACTCACTGTCACAGCTGTAGCCTACAGAGTGTTTGCAACCATCCTTAATTGGCGCATCTCATATTGGGCCGAGGGTGCTGGTGTTCTCACCGAGCTACAAAATGGTTTCCGCAGAGATCGTCGACTGGATGACAACTTGTTCACCCTGACCCAATGCATTGAGATCGCTCGGTTGGAAAAGCGGAACCTTATATGTTGCTTTTTGAACGTTGCTAAAGCTTACGACAGTGTTCCTCATTCCTCGCTGATCAAGCGGCTCCAGCCAGCTCAACATGCCGGAACCTTGGGTGGAGCTAATAAAGCGGCTATATGATGGAAATCAAGTTATGACAACGTTCAACGGAGCCTTTTCTGGTGACGTTCCGGTGCGTAGGGGACTACGTCAGGGTTGTCCGTTATCCCCCGTTCTGTACATGCTCTATACATCCGGCATGGAGAAGGTGCTGGAACACACAGGCATTGGCTTTACTCTGCGACACATGCAACACGGAGACATGGTTGAATGGCGGCTCCCCGGGCTCGCTTTCGCAGATGATCTAGTACTGATGGCCGACAACGTCTCAGATATGAAGAAACTGCTGATCGCCTGCGAAGCGGAAGCGGCTCGGCTTCGACTGCAATTCAATGCCAACAAGTCGGCCGTGGTGCCTTTTCTCCGAGCAGGGCGAGGGCCTTGAATCCCTCACCATCCAGAACACTGCGCTTCCTGTTAGTAGCCGATACAGATACCTTGGAGTGACCCTGACCAGTGCAGAAGACTACCTAGCAGAGCACCATGAAAATCTCAAGGCGTCAGCGCTGAGGAAGCGAAATGTGCTACGTCGAAAGAGCCTTTGGTGCTGCGATCGGTATGTAATAACCCGCGAACTTTGGAAAGCTGTCGCTGTACCAGGCTTGACTTTCGCCAATGCCGTTACATGTGCCCCCAGCGAGATCCGAGAATACCTTGAGCGGCGCCAAAGGGAAATCGGACGTCAGGCACTAGGATGCCATGGAAGAGTCGCAAACGAACTGGTCCAGGGAGACCTTGGCTGGTCCTCCTTTGAGGCACGGGAGGCCAGCAGCAAGTTGGAATACTACGCCCGATTGCGACACATGAATGGAGATCGCTGGGCGCGGCGGGTTTTCGTGTACATTCACCTAAGAGGCGCGCACACAACATGGAGACGCCGTACCATCCGACTGGGGACGAAATACGGGGCTTTCTCAATGCCCGACGAGCCTCCGACAAAGAAAGAGTGGGTTGCCAAGGTGAGAGAGAAAATTAAGACCGTCGAGGCGGACCGGTGGAGAGCAGACATGCAAGAACACTCAAGCATGCACCTTTACGCGTCTTTCAAGACCACCATCGCTCCAATCCTCTGGTATGGTAATACGCTGGGCAGCAGGCTCCTCGCTGAGACCCGAGGGGGCGCCTAGCGTACCCGCCTGTATCGACGAAAGTACGACAGCAACGTGACCGACACCCTATGCAGTGCTTGTGGGGAAGTGGAAGAACCTATACACCACTTGGTTCTTGAGTGTCCGGCACTTGCACCGGCAGCAGACCTCAGCGCTCGCATCGAGCAAGCCCTCGGGTTTACCGAGGAGAACACGTATGTGCAGTGCTCGAAGCGGAGACTCGAGGCCTGGTGGGCAGTACATTGTTGAAACTAGTGGATACACTCCGCTTTCCAACCTCTTTTTTTTTTTTTATTGGCGTGTCTATTTAGTAGACGCCCGATTCAAAGGGAATCGCCGCATAAATACAATACAATACAATACATACGGCCTATAGGCCTGTTTCTTTCGGCCAGGAAGCGCGAGTAAGTCTGCCGAACGCGACCATGTTATGCCTGTCTGATGTAGCGCGTGAGCATTTGCAAGACGCGACTGCAAAAGCAGCGCCGCAGCCCGATTATATACAAGCCACGGTGATATACAAGCGACTTGCAGCGCCTACCCTCGCGTGAAAACAAAACGTTTGAAAAAAAAGTGCAGCTCACGGATTTAGGGCGTTATAAAAACAATAAGAATGTGTTTCTTTCAGTTTTTTTGTGGTTGTTATTTTCTTTCGTAACATCGTAAGAAACTTTGAGGAACTTAATGACGTGTGATCGAAACACGACCTCAAAATAATTCATGCTGCTCGTTCGGGCAGCTGCTCAAAACTAGAGAACTACAGGTCTATTCTGCTACCCAGACGACATCGATGCTACTGACCCAATAACTCACCTCACCTTAACATGAACTAACTCCAAAGGTTACAAACGATAGACCTCCGTAAGTATGATCACACCGCGAATGCTGTAGAGTTCGTACGTACATCTGAAGGGAGGATAATTTCAATTGCCGCATCTTACACGTTCGGCATTAGTATTCTTTTATAGGGTTTGTGTCTACCGGCTGCAAAAAGGATAGTGTTGCTATTGAAAAAAAAAATGAAAGCCGTTTACAACTCCCTGTAACGCCGAATTGAGAGCGCAGCTCTTGAGGAGGAGGAGGAGGGGTACTGAGGGGAGGGTAAACTCCTCCTCCCTCCTCCTCAACTCCTCATCCTACCAAATACTCCTCTCCATCCTCCCCTTCCTCCTCCTCCTCCTCCCTCCCTCCCCTCCTTTTTCCTTCCCTTCCTTCTCCCCTCCTCCTTCCCTTCCTCCTTTATGCTCCCCTCCTCCCTCACCCTCTTCCTCCTCCACCTCCTCCTTCCTCTTCCCCTTCCTTCTCCCTACCCCTCCTTTCTCCTCGCCCTTCCTCCTCAGCTTCCTTCTCCTCCTTCCCTCCTCCTCCCTCCTCCTCTCCTCCCTCCTCCTTCCTTCCTCCTCCTCCTCCTCCTCCCTCCTCATCTCCTCCTCCTCTCCTCCTTTCTGCGCGGTGCATTATGGGATATTTGCCATGATGCACCGCGCGGTTACGCCGACGGCGACGGCGACGCCGCTCAAGCCGGAAACGGGCGCCTAAGAGCTGCGCTCTAAAACAGAAATCTGTTCTTAAAATAATTCGTAACCCAAGCTCATAGTTCATGAAGATACATCTCCAACTCTAACTACAGTAAAGTTAGTGGAATTCAAAATAATACCAACACCCTACGATAGAGTCACGACTAGTTTAGTGCTTCATTTCACCCAATGAACCAACACTATATTTCCAAAGCCCATAACACGTCTTGGAAATCCATGCGTCTACATATATTTCACTTTTTATTCATTCAAAACTTCAATACATTATAAAAAACTTAATTATTCATTGAACAATGTATTACAACCGGACGCAATGCTTAAAGCATATAAATATATGAGACAACACCGTCGTAAGAACCCATTACAACGGACCGGTACTATTAGTATTATCAAATGCTATCATTAAATAAAGTCACACTGCAATGCATCCAGTGACACGAAATCTTACAAGAGTACGTAATCTCGAAAGGACATCAATCGTATATTGACGACCTGACAAGTCACAACCGAGATTTTACACCAGTGTGCATGTGCGCTGTTCAGCTTTAGAAGCTAACTTCATCATAGGCGTGGGTAAGCAGCACTGCCACAACTGTTACTTAGAAGCTCTCCTAGTAACAACCTCTAGATAACAAATCAGCAGTGCTGAAGTCTAGGCGTCAGCTAAGAAAGACCAACGCACGGCACAACATGAAGTGTTGCTTCAGAGCCCGGCTCGTGTTCTAGCTGACTGAACACGGGTGTCGGCCAAACGCTGACTCAGCACTAGTGCGCGATCTGTGCCACACGGGGGTATTCTTTGGATGACGCCGAATATTCAGCACTAGCGCTTTGCTATCTATGAGGTGTTGCACTTATGTACATACATGTTTAAGAACGGTAGCAATTAAAGTAAAAACAATTGCAAGCGCACGAATGTTCCATTGTGATACAGAAGGAAAAAAGTGTGTCTGCGTGAGACCACAGCTTACGTTTTTAATATATTTGGTCGCACTTCACTAATTGCGTGATCATTACAGATCTGCTACTGGGTAATCAGGAAGATCATCATTGTGGTCGCTCTCGTATCCCGACGGTGACGTCCTTGGCGCTGAGAATTCCAAATCCCTTGCAGAACTCCAGGGGCACCTGCACGAATAAAGCTTATTGTTCAGTATTTGGGGAAACTGGTACGATAAGTTGCAGTACGCGCAACAAGACTGCCTACGTACTTTTGTTTTCTCAGTGCGGACGAACTCAACACTGTGGACGGAATGCAGAATACAGAGCTTGACGGCCTGCAGAGCGAATCTCATTCCAATGCAATTTCGGGGTCCCGCCCCAAACGGAAGGTAGGTGTAAGGACGAATGGAAGCCACGTTCTCGGCGCTGAACCTGTCATTCAAGACAAAGAAAAAAAGTGCATGTTTATCTAATTTGTTGAGAGATTAGTCTGGCATAAACAAAATACATACTGCGAATTGGTAAAATGTATACGGCGTTGATACTTCCAGACGCTGCCGACGCTACGAGTGATGGGACCAATTGAAGAAGGTGAAAAGCACACGTCACTGGTCCTTTTCTGGGCATGATTGGTTCATGCCCAGAAAAAATCATCGCCATCATGGCCATCATCGCCATCATCGCCAACATCGAAAAAATAAAATCATCGCCATCATGAGGGGCGCGAAAAGCTACTTTCCATGGGCGCCATCACCCCTAGGTACAGCACTAAACTCCGCAAGTCTTTTTTTAACATTTATATTTATTTGTTGAACACGGAATGCCGGGAAGGTGCAGGCAAGACTTCCGGACATTATGAGCGGAAACATTCGATCTCGGGCCATAATCTGGACACTTGGCGAAAAAGTGGGCGAGAAAATCGGCGGCTATGATTGGCTGGCGCGAATGTCAAGTCTGGCGTCGGCCAATCACGGAGGCAACATTTGTCGCCGACTTTTTCGCCAAGTGTCCAGATTAGGGTCCCAGAACTCTTTGTACAGCTACAGTTCCCACACATTGTATTATATCTTAAATTGTCTGGGTTCAAAGGTTGAGTCCTAAACTTTGCCTTCCAGTGCACCTCTGACCAAAGCCAATTTCAAAGCTGACAGGTAAGCCAAAGAATAGAGGGCTCTTTCAGCTGATATTGTCCGCGGTAGTACATCAAGCATGGCAATGTAATTCCGCGGCATAACGCAGATGTTCTTGTTTGTCAAAAGGCTGTTTGTAGAAATAGTGTTTTGTTTAACCGTACATGACTTCCGACCAGTCGCACCCGCTCTCAGTGGCTTTTACTAAGCGTACCATGTGGCATGTTTTCAGAGAAAGACTTTCTCCGCTTTTGCGCGTCGCATTTGAGAAATTTAGGACCTTTGACAGTTTGTATCTGCCAATGGACGAACGAAGAACAATTTAGGTTTCGAAAATGTAATCACAACTATGGCCTTTTATTATGACTGGTTACAAGTATCGTATTTGTTGTGCAACTGAAGTGCATACCAAATTAACTGGGCGAAAAATAAGCTCTCTATAGTCACTGCTAAGGAAGACAGACCGAATTCTATTATGACCGCGCTTTCGTTATTCGTTCTTCGGCGTCCTTATCCGCTGATGACGCAATCTCATTGGCTACGAAGCGATAATAAGATTCTCGGGACTCGCCACCCCTTGCGTTTCCTAAGTTGTCAGTACGGTGAAGGCGTCTCGACCTAATCTGTTTAACACGCAAAAAAAAATGGTTCCTCGATTTTTGATTGATGACGTCATCCAACTGTCACGCTGTTGCCGGCCGTGATCCTGGCGGCGTCACAGCCGCAGTGGTCGATGTTGCAGACTCTTGTTCCACTGCGGGTCGCTCTCCAGCGGGACAGTCCACAGAAGCTTCGGCAGTCAGGAGTTGGGACATCGCGACGACAGCGACACTGGCGTTTTCTTCCTACTTTTTGCCGGAACTTCTACGACCAACGGCCAGGATCGCGACAAGCGCGCAGCGTGACAGCCCGACTTTTGTGACGTCATTCGCTGCCACTTGGGGACAATTGTCGATGCATGGTCGGTATAGGACGATAAGCACACCGGCAAAAGACGCCTTCCAGGAACCGTAGCTGTGAGTGACTATTCGGAGAGCAAGTCGTCTGCTTCTTGCACAGGGGTTGGGCTGACGTCAAAAGGACGTCGAGTTCCGACTGGCTTTGATTGAAGGACAGTGGGTAGACCCCAGTGCAAGGTGCCTTGCAGTCTACCCACGAAGTTTAATGCGAAAGCGTTAAATGGCTCATGGAGCGAACGGGCGTTGTCTGAGCTTTGAAGCCGCCGTTATCGTTGTCTGTAGCAGCGATAAGCGGCACCTAAATTCCCCTGAGCGAAACGGCACCTAAATTCCCATTGGTTGCAACGCGTCATATGGCTCCATAGCAACGGCGTCATCGTTGCCAATGAGCCAGCCGAACTGCTGGAGGCGCAGCGCAAAGAGGAAAACACGTCAAAACAAAGTAAATTAGCGACTTTGAAAAGAAAATTTCGGACATTTCGGTCTGGGCGGGATACGAACCCAGGCCTCCGGGGCGCGAGACGAGCACGCTTCCCCGACGCCATGGCGGCTCCACGGCTCCGGCTCACTAAAGATGTGCCTATGCTTCGTTTGAGCTTGGGTCCAGACGCAGCCGATGCTACGAGCGCGAGCGTGTGGCCCTAAACAGTGCTTGCATTGCACGAGCGCGCGTGCTTGGCAGGGACGCTGAAAGCCCGGAGCTCGCGCTTGTAGCATCGCCTGCGTCTGGACCCAAGCTGAAACGAGGTATAGTGCATGCGTCACGCTTTTGAATTCCCATCCATAAGCAGTCTTAAGTCTCCCTGCCGGATTTTTTTTTTTAATCAGCCGATAAGAGCACGGCGGTCTGACGTCATCGTGACCCCTGTGCTAAGAAGAAGACGAACTAACGTTCCGCATAGTTATTTATTTATTTATTTATTTCAGTACCCTCAAGGCCCTGGGGCATTACAGAGGGAGTGGTACAAGACAAAAATTGAAATACAAACAATATACAAACACTAAAAGCCAAGCAATAAAAATGTTAAAAAAAAATTTGTAAACAAGTTAAGAAATTTATACAACGAGGCAAACAAACAAAGAAAAATATTAACACAGGTAGGCAGTCACCGCACTTTTAAACAAGTCAGAGGACGGTATGTCTACTAATTGCGCGGGAAGGCGATTCCACTCTGAAGATGTTTTGGGAATAAAAGAGTTATAATAGGCTGATGTAATGCAATGAGGAATTCCGACCTTAAATTGATGATCTACGCGCGGCGAGATGTAAACAGGATTTAACATTAGTTTGTTTTTTAGAAAAGTATTGGAATGATAAATTTTATAAAAAAGACACAAACGAGATATTTTTCGGCGTAAAGAAAGAGCAGGAAGTGATAAATTAGTTTTCATAGTTGAGACACTAGATGTGCGATGATAGTTAGTCAATATAAAACGGGCACCGCGATTCTGTAGGGCTTCAAGATCAGTCACGAGAGTTGAAAGACCCGGATCCCAGATTGCTGCGGCATAGTCTAGTTTGGAACGGACAAGGGTTTTATACATTAGTAGTTTTAGGGACACTGGGGCTAACCTAAAGTTTCTCTTTAGGTAACCAAGCATGGAGTTAGCGTTGGCGATAATGTGGTCAGTATGAGTTTTCCAAGACATGTTAGAAGTGATGTGTACCCCAAGGTACTTATAGCATGGTACAGTTACAAGAGGAATCTCAAAAATTGAGTAAATAGAAGATATAGTGCTTCGACGGGAGATATTCATCGCTTTACATTTGTTAGTATTAAGGGACATTTGCCATAAATCACACCAATCAGCCACAGCTTGTAAGTCATTTTGAAGAAGGGTGATGTCAGTAGTATTAGTGACTTCGCGATAAATTACACAATCATCAGCGAAAAGGCTAATAGATGATGATACACACAGTGGTAAGTCATTTACATAAATTAGAAACAACAGGGGCCCCAAGACAGACCCTTGTGGAACACCAGAAGTAACAGGTTTCATAGAAGAATTTACATTGTTAGCATGAACGAACTGAGAACGATTAGTTAAAAAGCATGTTATCCAAGACAGCACGTTAGGATCGAGATTGAGTTGACTGAGTTTAAAGAGTAAACGTTTATGAGGAACTTTGTCGAAAGCTTTGCAGAAATCTAAAAAAACACAGTCAATCTGGGATCCACGGTCAAGTATGGAAAGCACATCATTAGTGAAGGTCAGTAGTTGAGTCTCACATGAAAGGGATTTACGAAAGCCATGTTGGGATGGAGAAAAGAAGGAATTAGAGTCCAAGTAGTTAACCAAATGAGTGAATATTATATGCTCTAAAAGTTTACAAGGTGTGCTGATTAAGGAAATGGGGCGATAGTTAAGAGGACTCTGTTTATCGCCTTGTTTATGGAGTGGAATCACCTTCCCTATTTTCCACTCCCCAGGCAATACACCAGATGCAAGCGATTGCTCAAAAATTTTAAAAAGGTAAATTGCGATATTATTTTTAGTATTCTTAAGGAGTGTGGAGGTGACATTGTCAACTCCAAAAGACGAAGATGTTTTTAAGTTATCAACCAACTTTACAATTCCGTCATAGTCAATTACAAGAGGATCCATAGGCAAAAAGTTATAATTAGGGTACACAGGGTGGCAGCAATCATCATCAACACAGAACGCTTTTACAAAAATGTCATTTAAAATGGAGGCACAATGGTCATTTGGAATAACAACACCATTATTAGTGAGCGAGATATCATTCGTTTTGTTTCCATTCATAACACGCCAAAACTGTTTAGGACTGTTAAGTAACATGGAGGGTAAGGTCACATTAAAAAATGTTAGTTTAGCGTCCTTGATGGCTAGTTTATAAACATCCTCAGCTGCGTAATAAATTTCCCAACGTGCATCACTACAAGAAAGCTTTGCAGAACGGAACAAACGTTTCTTTTTGTTGTTAAGGCGCTTAAGTGTTACATTAAACCATGGAGACAATGAATTTGTTTTGATGGACCTATATGGAATGAATAAGTTAATTAGAGATTCTAATTTATTTTTAAATATGGACCAATTGCTTTCAACTGAGCGATCAGAAAAATTAGGAAGGAATTCGTCAAGGAAGCTAGCTAATTCGTTATTTATAGCACCAAAATTTGCTTTACTATAGTCAAAGAAATGTTTTGTTGACTTACTAGCATCAGACATTGGTGTAAGTAACGAGAAATGTATAATGGAGTGATCGCTAATACCCGGTAAGTAGGATATGGAAGAGGCAAGGTTAGAGTCAGAGGAGAAAATGAGATCTAGTACAGTGGCCGAAGACACAGTGACTCTAGTAGGTTCAGTAACAAGTTGCGTTAATGAAAAATCCAAGCAAAGATTGAGGAAATCAGAGTAAATTGCAGAATTGCAAGTGGTAGTTGAGAATGCTCCTGACCAGTCGATCAGGGGCAGATTGAAATCGCCAAGTAAAAATAAAGGTGAAAACGGAAACCTAGATGTAATTGTGCATAACGCATCATGCAGGGCAGAACAAAAAGTTGTGGACGAGGCTGGCGTCTTATCACGGCAGGCTGGCGTCTTATCACGGCAGGCTGGCGTCTTAACATCCGTCGCGACGAAAACGTTATCCGGAAACCAGTTTCTTCACACACAGTGACTCTTTTGAATATCTTAGTGTAAAGCTCCTAAAGAAATCTAGCGTAATCTGAACCATGCCCTTGTGACGCGCTTTTTCCCCACAATATCAGTAGGTCGGTCATATGATCACTTATTAAAAGGGCTTCAAATAGAGCTTAAAGTATTAACCCCATCGTCCCAAAGCGTACGCATGAACAAGAAATGTCAAAAATCTTGAACTTGACAAAACCCTCTTTATGAATGGAGTTTAGGCTGAACAATGAAATCAACTGACACGTTTTAGAAAAGTTCCACGTATTTTGATAATGCTTTCACGCGTACGGCGTATTATGAAAAGCGATAATGAAAAATCATAAAACACCTAAATTTTGAAGGACATGCTCTTTCCTAAATTTGAAAGTTGCTCCGGATCAACCCATCAAAATAATTTTCGCTCCCGCATGCGAGGAGAAATAAGTAGAGGCGAAACCAAAAATAAAACAAAATAATTCAGATTTGATGGAGCAACACAGTTATATTTCAGTCTGTCTTTACGAAAAGCAAGCGGATGTTGCACATCCAATGTAGTCCTAGCGGTAACATTAAGGCAATTTATATTTAGCCCTGATCTTTAAAGCGTAGAATGTGCGATACGTTGCAGTTCTCACCTTTCTGGAACAAATGCGTGAGGATCAGGGAAGTACTCTGGGTCGTAATGCATGGCAAAAACAGGAACCGCAACCACGCATCCTTTCGGAATTTTGATTTTTGTGTCCCCGAGAACGTAGTCTTCGATGGCAGAACGTTCGATTCTATTAAGAAAGAGATGAATAAAACAAATGAACGTCAGTTCTAATATCGAGCTCAAAAGCAAGCAAACAAGTTGGTGCAGCTAGTCCGATAACATACCTTGCCGCAGGAGGGAACATTCGTAAGGCTTCGGATACAACTCCGTGAAGATATGGAAGCTTTGAGATCACATCCAAAGGGGGCTCTTTACCCTGCAAAAATTACCTCAACATAATCACGGATTGTTTACTAATCAAGGCTGTACAATGTACGTTCCTCACGAAGACTTGGGGTCTCACTGAGATTGCTTAAAACAAATTCCCAGTTTGTTTTACTTTTGGAGCTTGGCAGACTTTGGAAGAATAGCCTGCGTAATGCATCATTGCGGAGAGGATTAAGCTAAGATGTGTATGCGACCAAGACACTGGTGAAAGCAACAATCTAAGTCGCGATGCCTTGAGCGCACGTCTCACTCCATGTACCACCGCAGCTGATTAATGCCATAAAACTTTGTAAGAGTATCACCATTAATGTGAGATTTCAATAATCACTGTTTTCTGTGCTTCAAGAGGAGGCTAAGCTTGCTGTCTTTAAAACCTGTTTTAAACTCTGCCTCATATGATAGTATAACGGAAATGGTTGTAAAATGAGGAATATATTTCTAACATTCATCGAGGTGCCAATAATATCACCGTTTTACTTCCGTTGCCTATCAGTAAGCCTGTTAGTGGATCTTTTTGCATCGACGTTTTGTGACACACGTGTTTTCACCCATTCACTCGATACAATTCAATGCTGTTAAAATGGTAGGGAATTTCAGCCATATTAACATTAAACTCTGGAAAAAAAAGATGTTTCCCGTCATCCTGCGAATTTTACACTTAACTAAAAAGTTGCAAAAACTCTTCGAAGGAAAAGCATTTTTTTACTGGCATTTCTTAAGACTCTTTACGTTAACAAGTCTTACATGTGTAGCGAAACACTCATCCGCTTCTTCTCTGAGTTTAGCTTGAATTTCAGGATTCAGAGCAAGCATGTACATGGCATGCGAAATGACAGAAGATGTTGTGTCCTGGCCAGCGAGGAAAAACAAAACGCACTGCGCCATTGCTTCATCTTCCGTTAGATGCTGAAACGAAGAAACGTATTTCAAATCAGTAAGCTCTTCCGCAAATAGCAATAAACACGAAACGAAAGCAATAAACATATTATATTTTCGGCGATCCTTAATAAGCAAGATCAAAACTTAAACGTGCCTTTCGCTGAGAAGGAACTGTCTGGTTTGACCTCTGAATCGAGATTGAAAAGTTGGGTATCGGTTTCCTGCACATTCTCTGCAGCTGCTGTCGCAATTCCAGTTTGTTGTGCGTCCATCATGAGCTGCAAAAAGTCCTCCTGTCGCTAGAAAATTACCAAAATTGTTTTTGTCAATCCGCACCACTCTTTGGATGTTTCACTTTCTTTTTTGGGCCGTCGCAAATGAAACGTACATTACACTCCTGTTGCCGGTTCTTGATGATGTTCTGAGATACGTTCTTGAAGTAAACGAATGTATCCGAGTTGAACGGTTTGATCTTGAGCCAATTGAATATAGCCGGAAACAAAGCTGTAAAAAAAGTTTAATTATATTGTGTCAATGCGTTATATCTCGAGTCGCCATAAACAGTATGAACCTGTATTTAAAACGATATGAAACTTACCGAAAAGTATCATCGGCAATGTAATTACACCGGAAAAAGCTTTCCTGGCTCTTGTAACAAATTCATTTGTCACGTCCGTGTGAGAATCCAACCTGGTTCCGAATGCACACCTGGCAATCACATCCAGCGAGTAATGGCCATAAAACCTGGGATATAAAACAAGTATGAAGCGTTGTTGCATTAGGGCTTGAACAATTTCTCATCCCGTTAGTTCGCTCCAATTTAAACGCATAGAAATGACAGTTGTAATTAAAGTTTATAAACCCTCGAGCGTGTAAGTTAACGCATGCAGCTTGGTCGAAAAATATAAATTAGGCTCCGAGACAGAAACGTACACGCATTTTTGCAGTCGACTTGAATATATCTGTAGCTATCACGTCTTTATATGATCCTCCCTCTCTCGATCGGTTGTCAGATGATTTTGTCTCTGTACCAAAAACAGAAATATGCATTGAAGACAATTCAAGGCTTACTGTTTGATATCGACGTCTTCTATTGTTCTTTGCTGCTTTCTTGAGATGCTCAGCTGTCACCTTGGCGCAGTCTTCAATGAGAGCGTTCATCTACGATCGAATAACACATCGTCAAGGATGACGAGTGAAGGGGGAGTGGATGTCGTAAGAAAAATATATTATCTGTTGCTAAAATATTTTGGTTTCTGAGGCTAGAGCACACTACCAAGAATATAGAAAGTTTTCAAAGAACCAATTAAAAAGTCAAATCAAGAACAGGGTTAGTAAAATTTGAAACCGGCTCTCCGACGTGGAAGTCGCATGCGCTGCCAACTCGGTCACGCACGCGTCAATATTATATTATAATAAAAACCAAATTCACGCTTAGATATAGATATCAGAAAATCGGTAGTCATTGAGAAACTTCCTGTTTCCGGTGACAGTAGCAACTATTGCTGGATAATTAAGTGATGTGGACTTTGATCACCTCGATGCACAAACTGTATGTGAAGCCCTGTAGTGGAAATTGTCCGATACGTAAAACTAGTTATTTGATTTAGATGCACAGGAGCAAGTGTGACATGAGCGAGTGGTCCTGGTGAGGGCGCGTTCACACAGATACCCGCGCCTTCTGGCGGCATGCCGAGGCCCACACTGGTTGCCAGCCACCGGAGGCGAAATGGAAACTAAACCTGCGTGATGTCCGCAACCCAAGTATTTTAGTGATTCTTGTGGGCACTGAGTATAATACACCGAATTGTTGGTTGAATAACTTAAATAGGTATAATTACGTATAATGAAGCAAACATACTCACCTTCCGAAGCTTTCCAGTCAGAAAACGCAGGGCTAGCAGATGGGCGAATTTTTTCTCCACTGCTCCACTGGGGCAATGTTCATCATGTTGTCCAACAGTGGATCGAATAAGCTTAATTTGCTGCGTTCATTAGAAGGACCAACAAAAAATTAAAATATTTCACAACTCACAAAGTGTTCGGACAAAAACGGCTAGAAGATGAAATGACAGTTTTTTTTTATGCAAACAAATGTAATTTTATATGCGTACACATCGAGTTTCTGGTGGATGGTGTCAGGCCTTTAAACCGAATCATAAAAAGTCACGGCTAAAATTGTTGTATAAATACCTTATCATGGTTAAACATTTACCTATCGCAGTAAATATTTAAGACTACTACGAAGAGTGCTGAAAATGATTCCTGGTCTCTAACCATTGTAGTTCTTTTGATTCACATTACAAAGATACCGACAGCCTCTTACATCGAAACAACTAGTTTAAAAAAATATTGCACCGCAAAAACACGACAAAAAAGGATGACGTTTGCGACAATGAGCTTAATTTATAGTGTGTCTAAATTTCCCTGTGTTTCATATCACTTCGTTTTGGTTTTTAGTAAGGACTAAATTAGCTATCGCCACTAAAATAAAAAAAACATTTTTTTTATTAAACCCTACAACATTGGGCATGACAATAACAAACGTATATAAGAATGAGAAGTAAGATTCAGTGAAAGAATAAATAGTTGACTTTAATTACGCAGTGGCTATTGAATTGGCTTTCAGTTTGAAGAATATCGATGTTGTTGACAAATGTAGGATAAAGTGATATACATACTCTCCTATTCGGAAGGGCTTGAAAATCTTTGACGAGAATCAACCTGACCAAATCTGGTTCAGCGACTAACAGAGATGGCTTGCCGCCTTCGAATATTCTGTAAGAAAATATGCAAGGCATGAGCTACACGAATGCATGAACTATATAAGGTGGTTCCATCTCAACTCAAGCACGGATTTGGGGTCGAATTTTAATTTTGACGAAAAAAATATATGTTTTGGGGAAAACCATTTTGTGAGAGGGAAGTGCAAACCGCAAGTTCGGGCGATTTTTTGTTCTCGAGTTTTGGACATTTTAAGCAATCCGAGGCGCAAACTGACCTTTTCCCTGCCTGTCGGAGGTGTCATGTCTCACTCCTTCCAACTTTTTGCCTTTTTCAATGTGCAATGTAACTTTTTCCGGCCAGTCTCAGAATAGCGATTATTTATGGCTAATATTTTATTGTGATTATTTATCTTCACTTTTGTTTTAAATATGACAATGTTTGTCAATGTTTGACCAGCTCTTCCATGTGACCTATTTAAGATATCGTAACATATTTAGTATTTTCGGAAATCTGAGAGTACGTTCTTTTCTATTGATATCAAATTTAATGTTCTGTGTAAACGGGAAAGGGCATTGTAGTCTCGTAAAGCAAGGACTATTTCAAAATATTTGCAAATTAGAGGTCGATTTTCTAAAAAAGAACACATTTTATTTGCAGATTGTTTTTTCTCTAGCTAGCTATTGCAGTGCTTTATAAGGTAATATAAATAGGACATGTAATATTATGTTTGTATGGCAGCTATAAAAGCTTGAAGTCTGATTTTGTTTCACTGTTTTGTCAGTAAATTAACTTACTCGCAAAAATACACTAATTCAAAATTGGCGCGTCTTATTTTTGTAGTAAATACCTGTGAACACACTTATTCTCTGATAAATAATTTTAACGCGATCATTTATATGATATATATTTTAGAAAAATGTGCCAATATGACCTCCTTGGACGATATTTGTCAAAGTTTACCAGCTCTTCCGTGTGACCTATATGAGGTGTCTTAACATACTTAGCGTTTTCAGAAAGCTGAAAGTATACCTCCGTCTAATGATAACAAATTTGATGTTGTGTCTAAAAGATAAAGGGCAATATTTTCTCGTAAATCAAGGACTATTTCAATAATTTTGCGAATTGAAGGTTGATTTTCTAAAAAGCCTACCTTTTATTTGGTTAACTGTTTTTCTCTAGCCATCTATTACAGTACTTTATAAAGTAAAAAAAAAACATCAAATGTAATAATTTGTTTGTATGGCGGCTATAAAAGCTCACATTTTGGTTTTTGTTCACTTGTCGCTCCAGTAATACACGCGACTCTGCAAAAATACACTAACTCGTAATTAACTTGTCTGAAAGTTTTAGTAGCCACATATGAATTCCTTTAATAAAAGAAGATGCAAACGGCGAGTTATGCTAATAAAGCGTCTAGGTCATATCTTTAATGGTTTTTTTAATTGTCAAACCGCCTTTCTGCAGCAATATTTGTCGAAGCTCAGCATGCTGTGCTGTGTGATCTAATCAATATATTTTTATGATCTTTACATCACCGTAAAGCTCCAATTAAGCTCTTTCTTTTGAGTATAATTTGAATATTTTGCGCTAAACATATTAAGCGAAACATTTGCCTGAAAAACGAATATTTAAAAAAAAACTTGCAAATAAAAGTGGATTATCTAAAACAGACCACCCTTTATTTCTTTCATTCTTTATTCACATTTAAGTAATATCAGTATTCTGTCAGGAACCACTAACAGAAATTGTAATCATATTGTTTGTATGGCCGCTATTAGGACTCGAATCTCGTGCTATGAGAGTGTTGAACGGGGCTTCGCATTACCGCTCAGCTGAGGAGAATTTTGACGTATGTAAGGTTTTCTATTAAATATTAGTATTTACCTCAATGTCTGAGCGTAAAAGCCAGTGAAGCAACAATATTTATCTACTTGGCACTGGGGTGATTTCTAAGGTGTGTGAGCTTCGCCCTATATGTATTGACGGAGAAGATACGTAACATCTAGACTCCCGGACAAACTTAAGTCGAGAGGGAAAAGTCTAAGAAACCCGGCATGAATCACTAAATATAGAAAGGAAACCAAAAACACATGAGCTAACACATTTGAATTCTTACATGCTACGAAATGCTCGTTATTTTACGAAAGAGTCCGTATGTGCACAAAATAAACCGTACTTCCTAAGCATCAGATACTAAATCGCACATATGTCTATGCAGTAAATATCTGTGTGACATATAAGAAAATCTGACAATCGCATATCAAGTTCGGTATTGCAAACTCAAAGCAGAAAGCAAAAAGGCCCGCAGAGGACTTCTCTAACGATCTGCATTGCCCCAAATTGGGAGGAAGTAAGCGCTTTTCCCGCACTTGTTGATACGGACTTCTAAACTTTTTTCAAGTGCACTGCTCCAACATATATTTATGTTAATGGTTGAATATTGAGATAACTGCTAACGATAAATAGGGAAGATTACATAGGCCAACATTCTTCTCAGCAGAGCGCCTGTGAGAAGTCCCGTTCAAAACGCTCATAGCACGAGATTCGAATCTTAGTAGCGGCCGTACAAACAATATGTTACAATTTCTGCTGGTATTTCCTGATTGACTACTATATTACCTATCTGCGAATAAAAAATAAAAGAAACAATAGGTGTTTTTTCTTGAAAATCGAATCTAAACTTGCGCATGATATATTTAGCGAAAATATTCAAATTGTACTCAAAACAAAGAGCTTAATTAGAGCTTTACGGTGATGTAAAGAACATAAAATTATGTTGATTACGTCCACACTGCACAGCTTGGTGAACATCGTCAAATATCGTCGCAGAGAGGCGGTTTGACAATTAAAACAGACCATTAAACCTAGAAGCTTAATTGTCATAAAAAAGAATATATCGAGAGTGTTCCCAAAATGTTATATTGATGTAGCGTAAAAAGTAGGGAAAAGTCATGGAGTGAAATATGGCACCCCAATAAGCTGGAAAAACGTCAGTTTCCTCCTCGGCCGGTTCAACGGTCCATAACTTGAAAACAAAAGAGCCGGCGAACTCGCCGTTTGCGTCTTCTTTTATTATAGGAATTGCCCAGAACATGCATTTTTTGACAAAAATTAAAAATTCAAACCAAAATTTGTGCCTGAGTTGAGATGAAATCACCCATATGAATGGATGTTCTACGCAATTGGAGCCAAGGTTTAAAAATATATTTGGTGAATTTTAGGAGGACGAAACCAAACGATTCAGTTTGTTCATTGTTTTGGAGCAACTCAGCCTATTTTTTATATTTTGCCAAGTTAACTTATTAATTAAGATTAATTCACGAACTTTTGAAGTATTCGATTTACAGAAAAAGCTCCAAAGAATAAGTTGTAGAGCGTCCTCAGAAACATCAATTCAGTGGTTTTTATCAAGAAACGACTAACACGCTTCGTTGTTCCGGGCTTCAAAAAAAAAATTGCCGAATTATCAAAAACACAATAAAACACGAATTTGTCAACACCTGCCCAGTCAACAGTGCTGTATTCAGCATACAGGCCTAGTTCATTCAAGCTGCGGCTGAGAGCGCCGCAATACAAGGTGCAGATGCGCAAAGTCACACGTTGTTTTCATAATTCGCAAACTTTTTCTGAAGCCCATGAAAAAAAGGTGTTAAGGTTTTTTGATAGAAACTACTGAATTGAATGTTTCTAAGGATGCTCTAATTGAAACCATATGATTAGTTTTACTAATTGAAAAGTTAATTAATGAGGCTTACTTTATTATCTTACTTATCGCAAAGATTAGTCACCAACATGATGTCCCCTCGCCATATAACTACCTGCACAGACCGTATTAGTGCGTATTTTACGAATGTCTTGTAATAAATCTGTTCGAACTAAAATGGAACACCCGGTATATATATAAAAACCAATGAATGGGATCATTTAATAAAGCTTACCCAAAAAAGTTTTCCATGTTTCTTGTATCTCTTCTCATCTGCTTCGTGCAATGGCTGTTGAAGAAAATCGCATGTTTCAAAGGTTGATATTCTATTTTTTTTTTCATTGCGTTTTCCTTGTGAAGTATATAAAACCCGAACTTGGAAACGCATAGATGAAAACAGTATTGAAATCCCACAAATAATTTTTCTGTTTAAACATTGCAACAAGCGGCAGCGCAGACTGAAGAGGAAAACATAGATGAACAAAGTATTGCAGCAATATATAACCATATTAAGTAACGTTAATTACTTTTGTTAGCTCGGAAGGTGTTCAAATTTCCTCTAGGCTTTGAAGTACAATTCTCCGAAAATATAGCCTTTTTACTGGGATCATTTGGTCGTCACAGAAAGCTGTAAATACTTTATAAAATAAGGCGCTAATGCTTCCCCTTCTCATTATCTTTATTAAACCTCCAATAGACGTAAATTGCAGTTTATTTCTTTTTCAATAAAAATAAAAAGAGCCACGGAGAAGCAAGCGCACAGTTGTTCACGCCTGCGTGGTGCTTTGCAATAATCACGCAAGATTGCGTGCATTACGTCATACAATTGACAATCTCGTCTATATCTTGATCTTCAAATGCAATCACTTGTCAAAAACTCTGGGTGTTCTTTTAAAAAAAAGCCTCACTGTTGACAGTCAAAACAGAATGTTCCAACGCAATGTTGGTCTCAAACGTGTTTAAAAAAAAGAATGTTTGCTCGTAAAACTTACATGAAACAAAATCCGAGTTGCAGGTCCGAAAATCAAAGATAGCTTCTCATAAACAACGTTCTGATTCTTCCAATAATTCTTCTTTCTCGTGGCGTACCTGTCATGAGAGTTGGAAAACAAATGCCTAATCGACAACATGTTCGTACAGTCAAGTCTCATTAATATGAGCCCCGTTAATATGGATACTCCGCTATATGGGCACCATTTTCGTCGACAAACTTGGAAAATGCATGCATTTTCGTCTCACTATTATAAAAAACACACATTATCGACGATTTTTTTTTTGGGGGGGGGGGGGCGGGGAACGGTGTTGTCCATATTATCGAGACGCCATTGTACCTGCTTACCCCCCCCCCCCTGCGCGTCCCCAGTCGCGCTTTTCTTGCATTTCGCCATCAGCGGAGCAAGTTCCCTTCTTTCTAAAATGTATCAAGACCAGACTAATAAAAAACATTGTATGCAGGGTTGGTAAGCTCATTTTATGCAGGCCAACTGAACTCATGTCAGAAACAAAAAAAAGGGACGAGGTAAGTGAGACCGCGCTGACGTGTGCCAACTCAAATTGGGCGACAGACAAAGAAGGTTTCCCATCTCTTTCAATCATTCAGGGTGACGCACTCTCTTCCGGACTTTCCAGTTTCAAGGCAGCACCATTCACGTATTTCTGCGCCGAATACTATATACGCCACTTGGCACGTGCCAACACGTGCCGTCATGGCCCGGTGTCTGGTGTCATCGTTTATTGACAAAATCCCTTTGAAGTCCTCAATACACCGCTTCGTGGTCTAATCGCCGTGTGGTTTTCATTTTCGTCAAATGTACAAGCGACCTCAATACACTTTTTGTCACGTAAGTGTGCGTAGTACCTTGGGCGACGTCGCTTTCGCAGACGTTTCTGTAGAAGTGCTGGCACGTCACCAGTTAACTATCGATCAGAACATCTATAATTAACTCTAACAATCGTAATTCATTGATGCGACTGCGTGAGTGGTGCATGCCAGCTTTTGGTACAAAAAACAATTGTCCGAGTTATCGTAGGATCGTATTAAATATATTCGCAGCGCAAGTATATTAAGCGAAACTTCATTGGTGACTGAGGACAGAAGTCGTTACGAGGTCAAATATATTTTTTAAAATGAACTCTGCGCGTGGCGTACACGAAATGGCGAGTATGACGCTTTGCGTTGCTCAATGCCTACAGCGCAGACATCATTTTTAGGTCGTAAGCAGGATGATCCGGCGCTCATCATTCGCGTTGAGCTGATTTCGTAGATCACAGAGATTGGCTCTTCGAATGTTTTGCGGGTAAGCAGACGCGCAGGCATTTCTTACAGTGGAGTTATTTCTTTCGGCAATTAGAAACCGAGCATTTCTTGCCTGATGCCCACATATTATGGCGGCGATTTGCTTTACCGTTAAATCGTCTGCACTGTGAATATATTCGTAATACATATGTATATATGTATATCTGTATATATATATATATATATATATAACACCTTTTTGCAGTGCTTGTCTCTTTGCTGGAAAGATTTGTTTCATATTTGTAAGGTAGACACCGTTTCCCTATATGAATCAAAAACAACCTGTTATTTACTGCATTGACAAAACGTTTCATCTACAGCCAAGACACCAGGTGCCCGTTGGGGGTGATTAACTCCCCGCAACCTAAACGTACATACAGTGCAGCATACAATTCATGAATAAGGTTCCGCCTACCACATAATACAAAAGTACCCTTTGGGAGAAAACTTCCCTACGACGATGGCAGTCGCTAAAGCGCTAAATATCCTGACTTATCCAAGTACCGTCATCGTTTGATCGTGCCGCAGAGCGCTCCTATTGAAGCCGGCGACGCGTCGCCATTTTTGACTCATGGCGCATCTCACATCAAGACGCGCTTTTATTGGCATGCTGTGAGTGCCGGTGACGCGATGCCGTTTGCGAGCACGCTCCCTATTGGTCTACTCCCGATGCGCGGGCGCGCGGCGGCGCGCGACAAACCAGATTGTCGGCGACGCTCCGCGACTTGACTCAAGTGCGTCCCATCATGCACCAGCTTGGCGGTACTTGTTTACGAAGTCCATTTAGTGCTTTTGCAGTCGCGCGGTCTACGGCGCCGCCCGGCGCTCCGGAAGGAAGTCTGGGAGTTTCGTTGCTCGAGTGTGAAAGCGTTCAGTGGCCTTAATGGATACTATGCTAATAACTTCCGACACCTAATTGGGAGGTAAACATTTATTCGTCAATGATGCAATATCTCACTTATTCCCGCGCGCCCGGTCTCAGACCCGCAAAATATGTTCTCAAATGCATCAACCGAATTTGTTAATTTATAAAAGCGCGAAAGAAACGATGTCGACTCACAGGTAAAGCAAGACGAAGACGGTTATCACCAATACAGTCCAATCCGGTAGTCCGAGTAGCCTCATGCTGGCTGGATAGATGGGACTTTCTTTGCGGCTGCTGAACACACTCAGCCGAATTCAAAACCTCGGAGGAAACGCGCCCTTCGCGCAGCGGTATTCGAGTCCTCCAAAGCGATGCGCAATACGACTGCCGGTCAGCCAAGGACGGCGACCTAACACAAACACAACCTTCGGCAGGGCTTCGCAGCGGTTCTTCAGCGAGAGTAGAAAGGCGCGTGGGCCGACGTCCGTATTTGTACCGGTCGGGAGAGGATCGTCAAAAGAAGGGAAGAGGGAGGCAGTGGCGAGCGGAAAGTTGCCATCGTTTGCGCCAGTCCGGGCGTAGATGAACCACCTCGATGGACGAGAGACCGCACTGGTCGTTAGCGTGCATGCAGCAATGCAGTAATCTCTTGCAGCAGACTGTTTACACACGCGCCTTTTGTGATTGTACGGATGATGGCGACTGAGCCGATAACACAAATAACGGCGTAGTTTCCAGGTGCAGCCCAGAGACCTGATACGTGAACTCGATACCTAGAAATGACTCACTGTCAGTGAAATGTATTTTGCTTTGGTTTATCACTCCAGGGAGTTTTTATCAAGATGGCGCAGTATGGGGAGGTCTTACAAATTTTTAAAAGGGTCGGAGGGGGCGTCAGGGCCGAGGGAGCGACAGGGGCGGAAGGAGGTGGGAGGGGGGGAACTCTCCCTGCGGGTTGTGTTAGGGGTTGGGGGGGAGGGGGGTGAACTCACTCTGCAAATGCGTTAGGGGAGGGTGAATAAATGATCAATGACATACACACAAAAAAAACTCCGTATACTGTGACTACGTTTATCTTAATTGGTAGTTTGTCATTGTCCCTTTTGTTAATTGTGCGACTCAACGTTTGCGGCTTTACTTATAAGCACTTTTTTTTCGATGTGCTCCTTCGACACATATTGTGCTCTCGCACGTAGCACAACGGCGTGACTGAAATATTGCATTTGCTCAAGTATTATGCAAAGTCGAACTGTTTATTAATATGACCCGCGCGTCCGCGTCACGTGGCTGAGTCAATCCTTGTTGTGCGCCGAATGAGCTTAGTGAACGGTACGTAACAAAAATGTTCTTCACTATTCAATGTGAGCTGCGCTGGATTCTTGGAATCCTGACACTTCAGGCCCCGTGTCACATCCCTGAGAGCGTTGCTAGGTGACGAGCAATGATTGGCAGTACGCATGCTGTGCTGAAGTTTAAATGACATAGTTAACGAAACAGGAAATGGCAGTTGTTAGTAGTACATCTGAGCGAATGCGGTAACTTTTCGGAGTGCTCGCATTGTCTACGTCAAACCTATACCCGCTGTAGCGTTCGATTAGAGGCGACGTTCGCACCTCTTTCTTTGGGGTAAACACCGATATTTCAACAGTGCCAGCTGCTTCCTGCCTGAACAACCCGATGGGAGGTTACTCGACTGCCAGAATTTCGATATGTCTTTCTCTGCATTTTTTATAGCGACGCTGTTTCCTCGCGTAATCTTTCACCGGATGTGGGAGAACGGGCCATTTCAAACGCGCATTTTACTAAGTGCCGATAAAAAAAATACCATTTATTTCACATGTCCTCCCGCACGTACTCAGAAGCAACGCAAGTAAGCGGATATTCAACCTGTGAACATATCTTAGATTCTCGCGCGTCCACAGCTCAAACTGGGCGCGTTCACACCGGGGCATCTCGTCACAGATAAATGCGTCGTCTGCTCGCTGCTTTGAGGGGAGTTGGCGCCGCAAAGTGCGACTTATACCATCAAGCTTAGGAGAGCCTCGATTTACGAGAGGGTCCAAATCACACCATAGATGGTGGTGGCTAGCGTTGTGAGTAAACAATGTATGGGAGCGGACGCCTCCTGCGCTGATTCGTCACAAATGCGCATGCGTTGTGCTGTTACGTGGCGAGAATTAAAGAGCGGGCGTAGAGGCGGAGGCGCTGGCAGACGATCAACGTGTTCGTCACCTCCTTGCAGCTCGTATGGCAAACGCGGGCCATAAACCACGCGACACCGATCACGCGATTGAAAAGCTCTTCAACCTGGGCAGACATATGCCATCGCTAAGGTCTGGCACGCATGCGAACATGTTCACTGCTGACAATGGCAGAAGTTTGCTGGTCTTAATCTTCACAGTCATGGAGATGTCGCCTTGACATTTCGAAAATGCACCACACAAATATAAATTTGGTAAAAAGTGAGAACTTTCTCCGTAATCCAGGCGCAGATTTTTCCCGGATCGTTTTTACGGTGCTAGAATGCACTGTGGGACACACCAACATTAATGCTACACTAATAGATAGTTCACGAATTATACATACCGGTATTACGTTCAGTAGTAGAAATTAAATAGTCTCGACAGATAGGTAGCATTTATATTTGCCGACTAACCGTGCAACAATTGACGGTATATTTCATTATCCATATGTATACTCATTTCGGAAAACCCACTTCTTCCAATTTCCAACTTTGACCCTGCGCGTACACTAAATTATCGCGTCCTGCATTCAAACAGTGTTGTACGGAACGGCGTTCAAGGAACGGCGTTCCTGGAGCTGTCTTTCAGGAGAAAACGAAGGAGCGCCGCCGTTCCGCTCCCGCATCGGTGGAACTGGAATGGGAATTCGTTACATTTTTACTGGAACGGAAAAAGGAACGGCGACCTCTTTTTTTCGTCCAGTGGCGTCTTATATTTCACAAAGGGAAATTTTTGAAAGTATAAAAAAGTATATTTACGAAGAGCAGGATCTCTCGTTAACGTTTTGGTTACTTTCTTAGGTTTATTTTGTGTGGTCCCCTCACAGAAATCGGGTACAGGAGAGCTAGTGGATATTGATCCCTTTTTCAGTACGAGACACGCTACAAAAGGCAAAACTTGTCAAATAAGACACAGAAAGACGGACCTTTCAAACTAAGCTAAATTCTTTTCTTCCACAAATCCTTAAACACACAGAAAGCTAAGGCCGACCAAAGTCATCAATGAACTTTCACAAAGGACCTACAGTTACAACAAAATAACAGATTAAAAGACATCGAACACAACCTTGTATGCCCGAACATTGCACTTAAAGATACGCAAAAATTAACATTCTCCTCCTTCGTCCCCCGCAACTGAACAACAAATACAACCTTCACGAAAAAGGACTATAGTTTTCTTTAAGACCGAATTTCGAAAGCCCTATCCTCTCCTTCTCTTGCACGCTTATGGGCAGCAACACTGCAAATAAATTGTTGTTAAGTTTCTGAACAAGGGGATTTTGTTAGATTGAAACGTGTGAGGTTGTTGCAAACTCGTGCAACTACAAACATGAATATGGCCTAAATCAGACTTCATCAAATGAGCTCTGCTTCCGCTAGGTTTTCTTCTCCGTGTCTTCTTCCATCACGGTAACAAATTCTATGTTTCAATGCGATGGGATAGATAAAAAAATAAAACATTGCTTAATTCAATCTTAAATATGTAATCAGTACGCACAAACGTAACGTATATGTAACAATACGCTCCAATTTTAACTGTAAAGGGAACGAGTTCTTTTCGCAGATGAAACTTGTAACGGGGAACGCGTTCTAAAATCTAAAGGAACGAGGAACGAGCTTGTGTTCCGAGGAACGGTAATAGCACTGCATTCAAGTATCAGAGAGTGAAATTTATTAACGACTCCGTAACTAGCCGAAACACGCATTAAAATAACCATCTTAAACGCCCGAACTCAAAATAAAATCTACTTCATCAGCACCTTAAGAGACCGGAACGTACCCACCTAATCTTTCGAACAAAGTTTTCACCAGGACTATCATACAGGTTTGCAGGATCTGACACATGACACGTGCCTGACGTCATCGTGCGCCAAATGAAGCGAAATTCGTGCTCGTTAAACATAATTTGTAACCAAAACTCTGACTCAAGCCAGACTTCACGAATAAGCGCGCTGATAAGTTCGGGAAGATTAGGAAGAAGCTTCGAGGTCCGTTTTTGTTCAGTCTGTCGCTTTCCTTTTATCCAGCCTAAATCTTCGAATTGGGTAAAATCACAAAAAACCTAATACACTGCCCAGTACAACCTTTCCAGCAGCTTATACGGTCATATCTGCACTTTACGCAACTCGTGCGTTTTATTTATGCACCCCAATGCGCCGTGTGTTTTTGTTTCCCCACGACCTGAACCAATGACGGCGCGTACTTGGATGCCTCGTCATCGCGCAGTCCGGCATGCGTTTTCTACGTTTCCTTCGATTAAAAATGCCTCCTTGCGTTTCTGGATGCGCGAAAGTCGAATTTCAGAACGCTGCTCGCTGAATAGAAGAAGGAAGCAAATACAAATATAAATTTATAGTGCGGGAATAAAAGAATGTCACCGCGGCGTTATTACGCAGCGAGGCTACGAGCTGATGGGACCAATCAGACACTGTCAGAGCGCACCATCATGGTGTTCGTCATGTTTTCATGTGGGCTTGATGGCAGGAGCAATATGCACCGAACGAAGTGT
>JAZHYW010066538.1:0-19695 GCA_037355805.1 Ixodes ricinus
GGAAAATGATAATCACGAACGCGGGCACTTGTGAACAGAGGCGCTAAGCATAAAACAACATGTTTAATTTTTACAACGCTCTTAATATCGCTGTTGTGTTGCGAGCTTCGTGAATATGCATTTCTCACATTTTTGCACTACAATATGTAAAAGGTTTAAAAAAATGTCGGAGTCTTGTAACACGCCCAGCCCCTACGGTGTCTTAGCTTCAGCATAAATAAAGAAACAGGGCGGCGCTCATAGAACAGAGCATACACAGGCCTATAAACCCTTTTACTGTTTACAAAACATGAACCTCTGCTTGCGTCCCAAGTGAATGACTGTCTCTCCGTCTTTGCAAGCCTGTCGACCTAACGTATCCCACGAGTGCTAGAAAACATAAAAGCTACATAGAAAACAAAGTTGGAGATTTAGCGAGGACCCTCGGCTGTACGATTGAACGTCGTGGAGGAGACAAGTTGGTTTACAAGAATATAAAAAAACTTGAACATATCATCGCCATTCTTGGTTCTTTTGGGGTTCGCCTGGGGAATTGGTAGTTAAATTTCATTGCGGCTTCAAGGAGCGGCATTAAGGTAGGCTTTGTTTATTTTTTTAAGAACCGGAAGTTTGTTGGGATGTCAAATACCAGAGAACCGCCTGGTGGCGTTTGCAAAAGAAAGCGTCCGTAGAAATTTTGGATAGAACGAAAACTTGACGAAAGAAAATAAGGTGTTACCAGGAGAATCGTTTTCTTTCCCCCTCACCTAGAATAAACAAACAAGGAGAGGTAGAAACGCTTAAACCGGGGTCACTGCTTACAGTTTATACAAAATACCGTCAGAAAACAAATCGGAAAACTGGACTAAAGTAGTAAGCTGGCCGAGTGGGTAAACGTTCAACGTGATGAAAAATCGCACACAAAGAGACAAGGACCAACGAGGAAGGAACACACAACACAGACAGACGCGTTCTCACAACTCTGGTATATTAAGGGAAGGAAGAAAAAATGAACCACGATTTAAGACAGGGGACATCGGCATCAGGGAGTGACCAGTTCAATCACAGTGAAAGGTCTGCAAAAAGGCCACTTTCTTTTCGCTCAAAGCAACCGACGACAGACTAACGCAGCGATCGCCCAGATTCAAGATGGTAAATACCTCGAGCACATCGATCGTTTTTTTTTCTTCTTTAAAGCGGCCAATGAAAGAACTTTCTTATTCAAAACTGGTGTGCACGTAAAGGTCTTCCAGTGCACCTAAAGGGGACCTCCTACAGTTGATGTTAAAGAAAAATCGTCCAGCCTTTCCACTCTCGTGAAGAAGGAAGACCAGCGGAGCAGTACTTGATACACTGTGTGCTTCTTCTTCGTCGTCCTCTGTTTTTCGCGCTGTTTTCTACTGTGAATTCCACACCAACGCGACCAACTATCTATTCTTTTATTATCTGTTTTTCGCGCTGTTTCCTACTATGAATTCTTACCAACGCGACCAACTATCTATTCTTTTATTATAGCTGGAAAGGTTGCCACCAGCTAAGAGCGACGGCGGAAACAATACTGGTTGTGTGCTTGCCGCCGTCGCTTATAGATGGCGGTAGCTGTCCAGGTAGGTTTGTTTCGACATCCACGGACACGATCCTGGGGACCCTGGCCCTTAACAACTCCGCTGTAAAAATGTGCTCTCGTAGCCGGTCATTAAGACACCGTCCAGTTTGTCTGCCTTTATGTGTCCTGTGTTCCTTCCTCGTCAGTCCTTGTCTCTTTAGGCGCGAGTTTTTATTATGTTCAGATTGAAACACAAGTCAGAACGAGACTTCTTGCTTCGAATTCCACATGGCAACGAGTTCAAGATAAAACATGGCATGCGACATTCGAGCCACGAATATTGAGGTGACTGATGTTTAGAGACTTTTTGTTTAATAATTAATAAGCGGTGTGACCTTGACCGTAGAAGCCAGCGCAGAACAAAAACCCGCCAAACGAGAAATAGGGCGGCAAACAGTGTGCGGAAACGTTGACACCTAACAAAACGCAAATGCTGTTTTTGTCACATACAACTTTAAGAAACACAAGAGTTGAGAATCTTGAGCATCTGAGCATCCCTCTGACACCAATTAAATTTCGACAATAGTCGCTAAAACCACTGAAAAATTTGAAGCAAAAAGCTGCAACATCATAAGCCGCCCATTGGTTTCGCAAGCTGTAAGAGAGCTTAGCAGACAATAAAGACAAACAGCAAACATACCGATAGTATAACCAAGACAAAGAGCTAACCAACAACCTAAACCTTCAGCTTTTTGACAAATAGACAACAGAATCCGCACACCGTCAAGATTTGTCAAGATATTCTCCCCCACCCGACCCAGTAGGAGACATGGAGAACGAATTTTCAACCGCCGCAGCATTTTGGCAGACAACAAAAACCATCAAAGCTTGGCGTCGCGTTGTATGTGCCGTCTGCTCGTTTGAATCCGCAGAGCGACTCCACGATTGCGGTCTGCGCGAATGGTTTCTGGCTCTTAACACTGCGCGTTATTTCCCGTTAATTATTCTCCCGAATGTTATCAGGCCGGAAGGACAAATCCTTTTACTCCGCTCAGCTTTTCCAGCTTGCGGCCCGGAACTATTATCCGCGAGAAGATGCGCGTGCTCGACAAAAACTGGCCGTCATTAATTATGCCCGTAGCTCGAGGCGACAGCCGGCAGAAAGTTTCGTAGCTGGATGCGGCGTCCGTGGTGTCTCTGCTCCGATGATTTACTCCCTCCTTCTTGCCCCCTCTCACTCGCGTTCCCCTCGCCATTTATTTTCGGTCCATCTCTGTCAAAGAACTTCGCTCGCGCCACTTTCAGGCAAAGCTCTATTCCAATTGCAGCAATCTGCTGAATTGGAGCCGTGACTCTTCGGAGTTAAAGTTCGACGGCTCTTTGCTGATCTCGTGCGTTTGTTTTCTCGACAAGTCGGTCAAATCACATTGCGGTGTCGGCTCTTTAAGACGTTGACGAACGAATCACGTTTCAAAGAGCATGGTCATATTATAACCGATGAAGGTGAAAAGTCGATGAATATAAGGAATTACAATTAAAGGTTTAATCAATGCACTTGTGCCAGAAACAGAAAGCGAAGGACACACGTCGAGAAAGCAGCAGCGAGCGTCGACGGCGGCAGCAACGAGTGACGGTGCGTCGGCATGAGAGCTGGCTAGCGCGATATTTAATGGATTGGCAATACCGCGCTTGAGTCCTTATCTATTGCACTTGGTATCTCAAAGATTCGACCTAGAATATTCGGGTGTGAGCTACGGTGAGAGTGACTAGGCAAGGTCATTCTGGCCTCCGTATCTTTTACACACAGGTAAAAATTGACACGAATCTTCAAGATTTACAGAGAATAGTTTCTTCTTGGCCATGCTTGCGGCATTACTCCACCTTTTTAAAGGTGCTTCGTCTCGATGCAACCTTAAAGAAATAAAAACAAAGCTGCAACAAATAACATCAATCAGTAAACTGTGGTGCCGTCCGAGCCATAAATGATCATCAGTCCTACTTATCGAGCATAGTACGGCTTGTGGCAAGCGACGTGCACTACTTTGGGTCGCGGCTGGCGACGTCCTGATGGCCGGGTTCCGTCAGGAGCACTTCGTTTTTCAAGTTCCAAAGGTGGCGAATAACCTTGTAGAGCCATCCACGGCGTCACCACATTTGCGAAGGCAGCGAGAGAGCTTCCGACTCAAAACGGAATAATCTGCTCCGGTGTCGATGAATGGCGTTATTTGACACCGTCGCAGAAGCGTCGTTCCGATGCGTCTCGTGGCTAGTGTGGCTGTCCGACGTTTGTGGAGGACATTTGCGTCGTTCGTTTTCGGCAATACCACCTCCTGGTATTGCCGCGCTTAGGTTTCCCGGTGAGGCAGTGGGGTCAGGCTTTCCCGGTGGGACCTACGAAGAGGCGATGCAGGGCGTTGCGGTGAGGAAAAGCAAGCTCCTCAGGTCGAAGCGGGCGCTGGAGACGCTGGACGGCGAGGATAGCCGTCGATCTCTCGTGGGCGCTCGCAATACCCTGGGCGCCTGTGGTTCCGGGTGGTACCCGCACAGCCTAACGTGCCTGCAGGGGAATCTACGATAAATATGATACAGCTTCCCGCAGTCGTAGCGTAGCGGGCGTCAGTCATCCGTTCTCCAGACGTTAATTTTCCTTCGCACCGACTGTTCTTGACGGATGTACGGAGGTTGTTCCTCCTGGCGTCGAGCATACTGGGGTAGAGGAGTGTCGAGTCAAGAAGGCGCCGGATACTGGTGGGCAGCCGGTGGCTGTCGTCGGGTTATGGCAACGTAGATTAACATCGGCTATTTTGGGGCGAATCTCGTCACGACGAGATCACTAGATCACGTCGCGTACGATCTCGGCTACTGAAAGCAAGGCCGAGCGCTCAGCAGTCGGGAGCAGCTGGAGCTCCTCCCGGACGACGTCCCGGATGTTCTCACCAAGGTCCGATGAACTGAAGCCAACGTAGCAGCTTGACCACGTAAAATACAGCGACGCCAGGTAGTCGCTTGTACTGCGAGGCTCGTGCCTGGAGGGCACGTTCGATATTCATGACCTCCATCACAAATTGTTCAACGGTCAGAGGTGGACTGCGCACAAGACCCGAATATATCTTTTCTTTCATTCTCTGCATGAGGATCCTCAGTTTCGTCACTTCAGAAGCTTCGGGCCCTGTTCGCCTGCTGAGTCGAAGCACGTCCTCGAAGAAGCTGACGATGCTCTTGTAGGGGCCTTGAACACTTGCCTGAAGCAGGACCTCAGCACGTTCTCGTCACTGCTGGGCCGCAAACGCTCGGCGGGGCTTATCTTTGCATGTTCCCCAGGTGTCGATCTTCACATTGCGGTGTTCATACCAGGTACGTTCTGTCCCTTCTAGGGAAAAGCAGACGCTCTGCAGGTATTGCTCAGGTGTCTACCCATTGTGCCGGGCCACTCGCTTGTACTGGTTGATCCATGTCGTCGTTGTTTGGTAGACGTCACCGTGGAAGGAAGCAAACGTCCTGTGTACGACGGGCACAACAAGAACAGGAGAGGCGGTCAAAGCCGGTGGCGTCATCGTCGTGTTCTTCTTGGGCTTCTCCAGCAGAGGTCCAAATTCTGAGAATTGGTCTTTGGTGCAACGGCTTGCTCGACATTTGTTTTGCTTCACAGAAGGAACTTCTCTGGGGCTTGAAATCGATCTGATCCGGCGGATCCTCCGCGCCGTACGAGGAACTTGACATGGAAAGAGACCCCCCCCCCCCCCCTAATAGAAATGCCACAGATGAAGGCGAAGAGACGATGAATAATGAACAAAAAATAAAGGTTTAATCGGCGAACTTGTGACAGCAACAAAAGGAAGAACAAACGTTGAGAAACCAAAAACGAGTGACGATGCGTCGGCGTGACGGCTTGCTAGCGCGATGGAGTATGAATTGGCAAGACCGCGTTCAACCCCTGATCTACTACACTGGGTATCTCGAAGATTGGACCTTGAATGTTTAGGAGTGAGCTACAGCGAGACTGAGAAGACTTTGCCATTCTTTCCTCGTTGTCTTTTACGTACGGGGTGGGAAGAAACGCGAATCTTCAAGGTTTACGGAGAAGTGCTTCTACTCTGTCACGCACGTGGCAATATGCCAAACCTTGCGTTTCTTAAGTTGTCCATGACTGTGAAGAATGCTCCGCTTCACGATACAGCTAAAACCATACAACGTGGATAGGCTCATGGAAAGCACACGAGTCAACATAAACTACGTACCAGCGAAAAACGACGTCAAAATCGGGAATGCGCTTCGCAGACCCGCATCGACGTGGCAATTGGAGAAAAGGTTTATATCACTATCGTTTAATACGCGACAGTGTATCTTAACTTACCACTTGAAATCCTCGCGTCGTCTCGTTCGTGTCGTTGGTGGTCTGCGACACATAAAATCGCACTTATATTAGTAGGGGATAATTTACCTGAATCTAAACAGATACGATTCGAATGCACGAACGCTGACTCTACGAAGTCAGTGACAACTTAACAAGAACAAGGTGCGGCTCACTACGTTTACGCCTCTTGCTTTTTGATTCGCTCTTCGGCTGTCTTCGGCTAATTCAACAATCTCATAGGCTGCGGAGAGATTGTGAGATGCCCGAGAATCGACAAACACTGAGTTTCTAAGGTTGACAGGGACTCTGCCATACTTCGTATCAACTCACGCCCAAACACAGCCGATGCTACGAGTTGATTGGGCCAATCAGGCGGTGTAAAAGCGCACCATCATGGTTGAACATGATTGTAAACCTGAGACTGGGGCATAAAAGAGAACACAACAGAAGGAAGAAAAAGAGGAGGCAGCGTCTCAAACTCAGCTGCAAAGTTTATTTCGTACACGCCTTATATACCACATCTCAAACGCCGTCTCTACAAAAAAAAAATTCACAAGAGGACATTGACATTTGGGTAAACCTTCTCTTATCTCCCTTGACCCCGGCTGCGAAACACTCACACAAAGGGTCACATTCTAGCATAACCACCGCCACCCGGCGAACGTAGGTGAATCACCACTGAACACAAAGAAAGGGTTTGACCTTTAAAGTTGCGTTTCCTCTAACAATTCACTCAGTCCAAAGAAACAATACTAGACACTGCTAGCAGCCGGAACTGGGGGCCATCCCCAAAACTGAGAACGACTTTTCCCTCCTACAATGAACCACAATTGGCTAAAAACTGCGACTTTCTCGAACAAATCCAAGAATACGCATATAAACACTGCTAATAAAAAAAAACTTTACAAGCGTAGAAATTGTTTAAATTCGTTCCCAAACTGCAATGACGCCTGACTTACACAGTTGCCAGACGTTTTTATACGAATCGTTTCTTGAACTACACGTTTCATATCATTACGTTCTTTGTGAATAACTTCCGTTTCAGACCAGTTGGCTTTACAATTATTACACTCTAGAAGGTGCCTTGCTAACTCGGGATTGGACGCGTTGTTTTTCACATTCCGATTGTGTTCCGTCAGTCTATCATTTACACATCTCGACGTCTGACCTACGTATTTAAATCCACACTCCAAAGGAATCTCATAAACCACAGAATTCTTACACGAAACCGACTTTTCGTGATGTGCCTTCTGGCAAACTTCCTGTTTCCATTCAAAAGTTGTAAGTCTCAGGTTTACAATCATGTTCAACTTACACCAGCTCGCCTGCACTCTGACTATTTTTTCACCATCATGGTGTTCGTCATGTTTATGCACGTGTCCTATCATTACTGAACCAATCACAATAAAAAAGACCTCAGTGAGTTGCGCTTTTGGCGCTGCCCCATTGGTCCCATTAACTCGTAGTGACAGCTGCGTCCGGCCTTAATCTGAAACAACCTATGGAGTAGGTAATCAAAGATACTTCAAAGACCCGTATAAAAAGATTTCCCAAATTTAGGGCCAATAAAAAAGTAATATTGAAGGCGAGCACAATTGACCGTTGCCTGAGGCACGTTTCTTCCTCCGTAACCTTTTCGCTGTTTACCTACGCTGTTCCGATGTAATTTAGAGCGTGAATATTAAGCACCGCCCGGGGGATTGTCTAATTTTTACCTGTTTATCACGGCTTCTTTGTTGGGGCGAGTAAAGTAATCACAGACTCTTGCGCTCATCGAGTAGGAATGAAATGGTTCAAACGCTGATTGTATAACACAATACTGGCCGATTTGGCAGGAAAAAGGATGACCACAGCCCTGCAGACAAATGTGTTCGATAGTGCAATTCCTTGTTTGTCTTAAAAAAATATCTCAATAAAGATGCGTTCTCCTTACTACCCTGACGACTTTGAAATTACAAAGCAGCTACTTGCACATTACCTTTAAACTTGCTTCTATTTATACGTTAAGATTAATCATAATAATACAGGCTCCGTCGTCAAATATTATGAAGTTTTCCTAGTATAAGAAGCCATTCAAACAAAGAAACAAGGGTCGAAGTAAGGTGGTGAAGGCTAAACAAAATGACTTTACCTGAGATGGGGCTCTTTTACCACAGATGGGCATTTATACTGTTTTGTGTCGTCCTGTATTAAAACCCCAGTGTCGTGTGAAGTCACGATATTAGACATTAAACACTGCCTCTTGTGTCGTCTTCTAAGAAAATAAAAATATTCGTCATTTTTTTTTTCATCATTGGGAGGTAAAAGCGATGAAAATGGCAGGACCAAGGTATTTTGTTAGTGTCCCGCCTTGTCTGTTTAAAACTAAGCAAAATATTGTATGGAAAATTGCTACGCAATTGTGTGGCATACGTCAACGTTCTAGCCGTATGTGACGTCATGTCACGTGACCTCAAATTCTCCGATAAATTTAACGAGGAAACCAAGTTGGTGTGTAGGGAACGTGACGCTAATTTTTCCGCTAAATTTAGAGGAAAGTTAAATTATCTCATAAGTCACGTTACACTAGGTAACTTGACGTCGATTTCCCAGCTAAATTTAGCGGGAAAACTGAATTGTTGCGTAGATCTCGGGACATTCGTTATCCCGCTCGATTTAGCGGGGAAATTGACGTCAAGTGCCCCGATGTCAAATGACCTATACACCAATTTAACTCCCTGCTAAATTTAACGAAGGAACGAAATTGGTGTGCTGGTCTGTTACGTCCATATTACAACGCTGAGCGCGTTGCATTATGGGACGACACAGACCTATACATAAATTAACCTTTCGCGCTAAATATAGCGGAGAAACCGAATCGGTGAGTATGTCTGTGACGTCCCATGATGCAACACTGCGCGCGTTGCATCACGGGAAGTCACGGGCCACGGTTTCGCGAAATCCCTAGCAACTAGCCAAAGAACATGCCACGTTGAAAAAAAGGTTTGGCTGCCATTAAACCGGGGACTTTCGTACACCGCTTTCTTTTATAATCATTGAATTAGTTTGCCACTGCCAAGGAAAGTGAACACCGATTCGCTTTCAGTCCAACCGAAGTCGATGTTGCACTCCGACGCATCCAATCAGGTAGTGCCGAAAACGCCCATCGTCACGGCACCCGTAGTATTTGTACGTTTGCAAAATTACCCACAAAACCAACGAGGAGAGCAAGTTGTCTGCTCCTTCCGCAGGAGTGGCGATGACGTCATAGCGACGCCGAGCTCTGATTGGCTTTGATTGAAAGAATAGTGGGTAGACCTCAATGCTGATGCCTTCATGTCTACCCACTATTTTTTTTTCACCAGCCAATGAAAGCTCGGCGTTTAGACATCGTCGCAATCCTGCGCCAAAGAGCAGACGAGTTGGCACTCCTGGGAATGCGCCATGATCGTGCGATATTTTTTTCTACGCTTGATAGGTGTAGTCTGTGACGGCCAACGTAAAAGGACAACAAGTTCCGTGACAATGCACTTTTAGCGCTGCTCGAATGGCACCATCGGATCGTGGCGTTGGTGCGGTAGAACTTAATCATCCGTATTCCCTAAGTGCGAGTTGCGCCTGTTTAACCACTGACTAGCGACGCCAAAGACTAAAATGATCACATGGTGAGCGATTGTCGCAGCTAAGTGAGCGCTTTGTATTCACCGGTCGTGTTTAGGGCCTAGTCGCCCCACGCAACTAAGAAGTCGACTAACAGATCTCAGTCATGGGGTAGGGCTAGTTTAGCCTGTGTTTAGCGGGTCACTTGCGGTTCAGTGCCATGGCCGACTCGTATCACCGCTGAACGCCAGCACTAACGAAGCGCTTACTGTCTCGGAACGCTGGGGGACACATCTAGAACGAATTGCAGGGGCAAATATTGTGTAAATAGCCACGTTAAACGGTCAGAGATACCGCTAGAGAGATCTCAGCAGGACGCTGGACGACAAGAAAAAACGCATTTACGGGCGCTTCTATATTGGTTTACGTCGCAGGCAATGTGGCTTCCGTGTTTCTCCCTTGCGTTTTTTTTTTAATTTTCTTTATAAAATTTTGTTTTGGACAATTAGACTCTCAGTGAAACTTCTTTTTTTCCTGATAAACGTCTCAATATTAGTTTATACGATAAAATACCCATTTACGCAGCGGCGTTAAAGTAGGTGTATGCGTGACCTATCTTTTTAAGTCACCTCCGCTTGTTAGTTCTGACTAGATAGTCACTCGCTCGTTTCGCGCTCGTGAATAACGCAGAAATAGTCGATCTTTAGTCGCTGATTTTTTTTCTCTTAGTTCGCGACTACTTAGACGCGATACTAACTTCAAAACAGCGCTAGTTAGTCACGACTGGTGAATACGGCTGAATGTGAAACGGAGCACGTATAGTGTCCTCTTCAGGCCGCTAGAGGTAAAGTCCCTTGATACTTCTTTTTACGACTAACGACGACCAATACAAACAACTAAGCACATTCCGCTGGAACACAATGGCTTCGTTCAGTTCACTGTCGTCTGGTGCGCGCCGCCATTCGCTTCCCTAAAATCTGCACCGTCACGCAGTCGGAGCTTCAAAGAATGTCGCCGCTTGCGGGAGTCCCTAATCTAACTACTTTAGGCAGAGTACCTCCACCTTTCAAAACAAGTGAAAAAAATAGAGTATGTCCAACACATGTAGACCCACTCGGTAAAAAAAGAAATCTTATGACTGTACGTTTGTAATTTCTTCAGAGTGGTGTTTATCATTAAAAGAACATTTAGGACAAAATTGTATTTTATACAAACTATAGACCTTTCCAAATACCGCTTTCTGGGCGCTGCCATCTTTGTCTTCTGGGCTGTGGAAGGCGTTCTGAGCGTGCGCAGTAGCTTTCTTCCACAAAATATGAGACGCCACGCATGCGTAACAGTCCAGTGACTCAGCATTTTTTGACTGGAAGATAAGACCTGGAACGGTCTATACTAAAATACCGCAGGCGGGGAATAAGTTTTCTGCAGGGGCAATGCGTTTTAAGACATGAATAATCTACCAAGTAAATAACCTATTAAAAAAAGAGTGTAGTGCCTATGCTGCTTCGAAATGCAGACACATAATCAAATATTTGCTTGCGGCACCGAATAATTAGGGAGATTAGTTTTAATCACTGAAGCGAACTGTTTAAAACTTGAGGGTGGTAAGTAATATCTTTTGATCCTTTAATCTAAATTATCTTTCCGGAAAATGTTTTTTTCTTAATTTTAGACATAATAGCCTTATATATTTGTTGATATTGAGGAAAAGCTAAAACTACAGTGACAACCCCGATATTAAAAAAAGGATAGAACGTTGACTCGCTTTTATTCAAACAATAAATCAACGATATTGAGATAGATTCATTATACCGGATCTAATTAGCTATCCCGTCCACTCTTTTTGTTCTAAGTCATAGAACGTTTACTCGTACGATGAAGGCTCTACGTATTCCGTTGGGATAAGAATCGTGCTTTTATGTCGCCATCTTTTTTTAAATCCAAAAGTTTTAACTACGAGTTAAAGTTTGCGCATCTCGCGTGCTTCAACCGAACATAATAACAATACACAAAATTATAGTGCAAGGTTTTTATTTTTTTTCATGTGCTTTCTTTGTGCTTTTAATGCTTAAAACGCTCTTACTCTTATTGAAGTTGGAAAGGCTAAAAAGTCTAGTTATAAATGTGTTATATAGTATCAAAATATTGAAGTAAGCATTTTTATTTCAGTGATATATAAAAGTAACGGATGTACAGCCCCGTAATTAATCAATTTAAAGGGCGCAGGTTTTCTAACGTTGCTCAACGTAGCAAAAGGTCGCCCTCAAAACAAACAAAAACAAAACTTTCTAGAAACGGTTCAGGCCGCGGACAAGTACGCACTTTAAAATTAGCTCAAATTTGATCTAAAAGTTAAAAATTTGGCCATTACTATTAGGTGCGGATTTAAAGGGGGATGTGGACGAGAAGGGGGTGCGTCTCCCTTTAAGCACCCCGAAACC
The DNA here is from genome assembly GCA_037355805.1 of Ixodes ricinus. Lineage (NCBI taxonomy): Eukaryota > Metazoa > Arthropoda > Arachnida > Ixodida > Ixodidae > Ixodes > Ixodes ricinus. The sequence goes on from JAZHYW010066538.1 coordinate 11,900, forward strand.
AAGCTTTCTTGTGGGAAAAAAAACGACATACATCCGACGACTTTGTCTCCAGAAATGTCCTCTTTTAGGTGAAATGTCGAATTCTGCGTCAACAAATTAAATCTGCGGAAAGCATCGCCCACGATATTAAATTTCCCTTTTGTTCCCCTTCCCCCCCCCCCCTAGCCTGACTCATAAGTTAACCCCTATTTTGAAGCGTGTTATTGTTAGTGGCCGTAAAATTGGCCTCCTATTTCAGAAACACCCGTGGCCACATATAATTTTCACAAAGACTGATTTACTTAGTCCATGACACGAATAGTGGGGCCACCCATCGGGAGAAGTGCCCAGAAAAATAATGCAATCTCACGTCCGGTGTATACTGTGCGACATACTACGTGCTTCCTCCTGTTTCCTCATCACCGAACGTAAACGGCGCTGTGGACGTGGAGCCTTTTATACGACCGCCACTCGAGCCACCAGTTTCGCAAACACCGGAAGTAGCGTTCTCTTCCAGCTTGTTGAAAGGGCGTCAACCGGAAATAAGGAGTAGCGCGGGGAGAGAAGAAAGCGGAAGTAGTCGCGGGAAGAAATCGGTTGCTTGACGTTCCGCAGCGCCACCTAGACCTGTAGGCCGTGCGGTGAGGTTCGGGCTCCCACCGCGAACTACGACATGATCCATGTAACTTCTGACGTGTTTTATAAGGTGGCTATGTTGCTCCGCCTACACGAAATGCAAAAAAAGACAGATAATTAAATTTGAAATTGTTCCACTTGGACTGCCTTGGCGCCTACACTCACCAAAATACCAGAGGCAGAACACCATTCATGGAATAGAAAGGTTCAAATAAATGTAGTGTAGTAGAACACAAAAGAGTGGACATGTGAATACATGCCCTACCGAAAAACCCAGAATATGTTTTTGATATCTTGATTATGAAACTGGAAATCTATCTGGAATCGATCGGGATTTCAGGTTTTTAAAATGTATATTTATTTATCTGCAATCTGGATTTCAGGTTTGCGGAAACAGGTTTTCAGTTCCATAATCTAGACGGTGAAAAGTTATACTGGGCTTTTCGGTAGGGTGATTTCTTTCTATATTTCCTTTAGTTTCTAACATAAAACGCATGTCTGATATTAAATAATAAAGGACTAGTACACACGAGGGGTGCCGCGTAAGCACATTTCGCACTTACAAAATATCACATTCCTTACAATTGTTCTACCAAAGCAAAGCTTCGAATCACATATCTTAAAGCACGTCGACTCTAACGAAATGATTGATTAGTGGAACGAATACTCGTTTTTGTTCGAGGTGAGACGCATGCAAAATTTTAAACGAATGGTCTCACATTCAATGCAGCGCTTGCAACAGCTGATATCACGTGGTAAGTTACTGCCGGGCGAGCGTACAGCGCCCAGGCTTTCTAAGTTACACTGTCCCACTGAGAGCCCCTCCCCTCTAAATAACAAGGACACAAAATTAAAAAAACTCTTAAGAAAAAACTTAGATACATGTTATGTTTTCCTGTTCTGTTAAACTCTTTGGATAAGCAAAATATAAGAAATAAAAAATCTGAAAGCGAAGAGGAGATGGCGCAAGAAAGGTGCCAGTCGTTCGTGTTAGTGCAGCGTAAGATCAATTTGTCTTTAATTTATACCAGCCCATTACATGTCGTATGCCAGAAATTTATCCACTGCAGTACGACTGCCAGCCTGTGAGTCTCTAAGATCCGTGACGCAGTAGAGAAGTACGAACCCACATTGAAGCGAGGCTGATCTATAGATCTGAATAGCTTGAAAAGGTGCATTCCGCAGCCTTGCCACAGATTGTCAAACATTTCTCTCCTCTACAAAGCCCTTTTTTAAACACCCTTAAAACTGACGTAATTATCTACATGCTATGCTGTTATCTTCACTAGAGGAGCACTCATTCTCCACGGAACAACGCAGGCTTTAATTATGTCTGACTGACAGGATCGCCCGCTAGCCCAAAACAATCCTCATCCTAAGACCGACGGTTATTTTTGTGCACACCTGCACATACTAGCTTCGTGAACATTTTGGACTAGAACTAACGGCAACACACTAGAATGCACTAGAGCTTTCATGTAAAGTCAACGAAAGAAAAAAGAAAAGGAAGCTGGAAGGATTCGATGCCGTTGACACCATGGTGCGATTTCACATCAGAAGGTTCTCTCAAGTTGGCTTCCTTACATTAAGGGTGTAGATGAGGGAATGCATCCTTTACGGGGATACGGGGGAGCTCGGGAAAATCGGAGGTGGTATGAATCCAATGTTGGAACCCAGTCATTTACCATCGGTAGTCAGTCATTTAGCATCTGTGTAACTGGAGAATTAAGACGTTGTCAGTACGCAAAAACTCCTTGTCACCGCGGAGGAAAAGTGATAGTGACGCCAGACTATCACTGTCTCTCCATCATCTTCGCCCCCCGCAAAACCACGTCGATTATGGCAAGGCGATGACGCCCTGCCTCCGAGGAGCAAGAGCGGCAAGCGCGCGACGCTGAGCAATGTAGACGGAGGGCCGTGTAAGCACCTTTCGCACTTATAAAAAAATCGCACCCCTTACAGTTTTTCTACCAAAGCAAAGCTCCGAATCACAAATCCTAAAGAATGTCGACTCTAGACAAACCTCCTGAAGCCCATCTTTCAAGAACGCAACAGCTGCCGCTGTGAATAGGGCAAGTTGCGTGGTCATTTGCGTTGTTTTAATGATTGATTGGTGGAAAAATCCCTACGGAAAAAGGGCCTTAACTGAGCAACTGTTAATTGCGGCCGCCATCAAGAACCTAATAAAGGTTTACTTCTCTAAAAAAAGAAAAGAAAGTGACAGTCCAATAAAGCGAGCACGATTTTAATTACCTTGATGGCAAAAGAAACTAAACAAAAACGTTAAGTTCTTGAGCATTAATGGAAAGAATGGGAGTCTAGGGTGTTACTGAATTTAAATATTTTCCTTCGTGTTTTGTGATCTCATTCTCGCGAATCATCGATCGGGTTTCAAAGGCTGCGTAAACAAATTCGAGCCCCGGTTATTTAAAAAAAGAAACACATAATATTTGTTATTTATTGAATGCAAGGACCACACATGAGTCGGGCACAAATAAGAAACGCAAAAGAACGCACGCAAAAAACTGATTTTTTTTCAAATGAAAGAAAAGTATATTTTGTTAGAGAAAAACGTTTTTCGAATGACATTCGAGCGTTCCAAAATGGTAAAAGGTTTTATCATTTTATGATTTATTTATTTTCGTTTTTCTAGTAATACGTTATCCCACCCTTCCTTTGATTTCATTGCAACTATCTACATAAATATATGGCTCGAATCCATTACCGTGTGTAATCAGAAAGTAATTTGCAGAGACGCCTTTCTCATTCTTTTCGCGAACAACGGCTTAGGACTTTCCACCGTATCAGTATACTGCATTGTATGGTTGCAGTGCTTAATGCATTCCTCTACAATGTTCTCGGATTAAAGATAACAAAATAACGTTTCGGAGGGAGGACAGAAAGTGACTGTCCTCTCCTTTTGGGGCACTGTCTTCAGAATGAAATAAGTTCGCAAGCATCTAGCTTATGTTGTAATATAAGGTTTGGAAAGTTAACTAGTGGAAGCGGAAAAAAAATAGAATGGCCATTATCGTTCCGACAGCAGACATAGCGAACTCGAAAGACAGATGCTTAAGTATGTGTGATAATTACGTAAATATTTGCGTTTTTTTATTTGTGAGCTTTTCTAGTTTGTTAAAAATAGTAGATATGGCGCGAAAATATACTACATATAGAAATATAAATCTGTACGCTTAATTTTATAAAGAATTCACGAGTAACGGTTTATTTTTATTTGGACATTGCTCCGACCACAAATAGTGTTCGAACTGTAAAAGTAACTTGGTACGTAAACTATTCCAAAAAGGATGCAAACCATTCGTTAAAATTGCCCAGGCTCAAAAATTAAAAAACGCGATATTTTGCATGGTTATAATGACATGCAGCTATGAAAACTAAGCTTAGTATTTAGGGGTTGGTCATCATTTCTTAGTACACTAAATACGAAAACATAAGGGTACGGAATGTTTCACATGAACGAATAATAGTACTACTTTCTGCGCTGACGCAACAACAATATATTAAATAGGTTGACGCATCTGTTTTGATTCAGAACTGATCTGAGTGAACAATTACCAAATCTTCGAAGTTAAACGAAAAAAGGCAAAAATTAAGAAATCGGTGTCGTCAAATGCAGATGTGAGGTAGTGGAATAAATATTTTGGTGACAAACTTTATTCGCTGACAATATTTAAAAGGCTAAAACAAAAAATCATAGCAGAACCCGATCCTTTGGGAATGATTGGCCCACGCTAATGCGAATAGCATCAAACGGTGCGGAGATGCGCGTTCGTCAGGTGGCCGGCACACTCTAGATACGCCAGCCCACTCTTGGAGGCGATTCTAAATTTGTGACACTTTCACAGCCCTGCGCACGATCTCCGCAGCCCAGCACGTGCGTTTGTGTCACTTAGGAGGGCGAGCAAAGCACGCGCCATACGCACAAACACTCAAAATGGTACCGACCAGACTTTCAGCGTCTCAGCTAGTCTCAACCAACGGTACTCTAAAACGGTTGTTTATATCTTTACCATAGGACGCGCTTTGCAGCGCTGTCACAGTTGCTGGTGGGCAGCAGTTTGCCGTGACGAGGGCTCATTCCTGCTCGAGGTGAGCACGGCTGCACATCACCTCTCCCCGAGCGCGGGAGAGGGTGAGCAGGGGCTGCGCTCAGCCTCGAGCGAGAATGAGCCTCGTGCATGAGCCTACGCAGCGGCGGCGCGATGGTAAAGATATAAACAGGCGTTTAAGTCCGTTGAATGACTGCCTTCATAGCTCTGTGGTTAGCGCGTCTGCCTGCTGATCAAGGGTCAACGGTTCGAATCCCGCCGGCGCCGGTCTTTGTGATTTATTTATCGACCCGCGGCGTAAGAGGTTAGATAGCCAGATAGATAGATAGATAGATACATAGACGAAAAGCGCGTGAAGTATCCAAAGAATGCTATCTCGCATTGCAAATATGGCGCAGTTCTTTCACTCATACTTCAAGCAACGAAAACTGCTATATGTGTTCATCACGGAAGCCCATGCAACGCGCAATGCAGGTACGAATTCAAACTAAAAACAGAGAACACGCAGCACAGTTCGAACCTCATATTGGCGGAAGCAGTAAGCGGTTTAGTTCCGCAACAAGACGAATGGCTCATTGCTTGTCTCTAATTGGACGGTACTCAATTCTGGACTCGCTGCACGTCGTCACTTGTTGCGCTTTCTGTTCCCGTAAACCGCGCGTTCCGTCCTTCATCCAACGGTGATGCCTCTAAACGGCGGCGCAGACACCCAAAGCTACTTAATGGGACATCCAACCCTGACTGAAATATTCAGTGAGGCTTCGAAGCGCCCTCTTTTTTGACAAGTCGTTCATCCCTATCTTCGTTATAGATCGAGCTGATTCTCGTTCAGATTTCTTTTTTTTATTTTATTTTGCCATGAAGATTCGGGATTCAGTCAGTCATTTTGCTTAATACCATCAGCAATGCGTTTTTTGCTATAGATGTCGTTTATATTAAGCGCACTTTTTTATGCGATGTTCTTTTTTTTTTGCTTCGGGCGCTAGAGGCTCTGTAAATATTTTTACTACTTTTTTCTCTACATTTAGTTTCATGCAGCTCATTTCGTGCAAACGAATATCCACCGGCTAATGCACTTTTAACATATATTTTTTATCGACATACTAAAAACCCTTGAAACGGAGGCAAAAAAAGAGAAGAAACACGTCTCACTCCGAGGTGTGTTTGTCCCTATTTACCTGCGGGGCATTTTGTTTTAATGTGTAGATTTCAACAACCTGCCTCGCCTGCGTAAAAAAATCGTGTTGTCTTCCATATTTTTTTTTTTTTGCCAGGCTTCGAGTAACATTTGTGAGTACCTGCAATAAATATATTACGTAAAAACTACAGTGGAGGTGTAGGGGTTGCAGCTATTTTACTAAACAGTCTGTTTAGTACATACCTACAATCACAAATACATTCTAAGCACACAAATCAACGCACGGAAATTCGCACAAAAAAACACGCATCCTCAAGATATAGCATTTAAGGGTTTTCTTTTTGCAGTCGGCTGTTCGCCGTGTAACATACTTGCAAGCAATGATAACAACATTGCACCAGTTTAATCGGTATACATTTAAACGTGCCGCCGTGAACATGTAATGCGTTATTACCTCTGACCGTTGCAAAAGGTTTACCATCATCCAAATCCCGGTGAACTATTGTCAAAGGGGCTTGGTTTTGATTTTATATAGAAGTCTATATCTGAAATAAAAAACGGATTTGTATGGCCAATTTGCTTTTTATAAAAGTGAGTGTACGTGAGAATTTTTCTTGCGGTGCAAAGTGTATGTTAAACTGCTGAAACACCAAATGCGCTACCTTTAAGAAACTTTTAAGACTAACCGACACCCGCGTTGTTTTCCGCCCAATCATGTAAGACTAGCCAGAGTTTTTTTTTTTATAAACCATTGTTACTTTTTTACAGTAAACAAGACAAAAAAAAAAAAGCTACGAGGAAATTATAAGAGTAAGACTAAAAACAACAGCTGATGTTCGTCGCCTCGCATAACATTTGACTACCGGATTTCCAAGTTGAAGCCTCCCTCCAAACCCATCGCTTATCGAAGAGGTGTATACACTACACGTGTTTCTGTGTTTCGGTACCGAGCAGAAAAATACTTTGTCTACTCTATCCTGCTTTTTTTTATTGCGTCGCTTTGCTCTTTCGGCATTTGTGACTGCACTCAGAAAAATCCATTCATATTGTTGTCGTTGTTGTTGTTGTTGTTGTTGTTGTTTTTGTTTGAAGAATGGCTTTGTTTCCTTCGGAACCACTCTTCAGCGATTTTTTTTTTTTCTAGTGGCAGATGCAAATGTGGTTAGGCTCCTGAAGAACGTTCGGATTTGCAGCTAATGCCGGGATCAACAGCCACGTGCGGTTTCCTTGTTTTCGCGCATCGCGCTTCTTCGTTGTAAATCTCACGCAAATCGAGTAAGGTATCCCCGGAGCGTTTTCGCAATTGCTTCAATACGCGACCACACGGCAAACATCTTGAAATTGAAATTTCTAACTAAAATGAACATGGAAGCATCAATCTGTGAATATTGCTATCCCAGTGGCAAATACTTTGTGTCAAAATGAATTACTTAAATGACAAAGGAGCTTTCCCAGTTAAGCGAAAACAAAGTTAAACACACCTGGTTCGCAGAATGAATTTATTGGTTATAATCAGAGTTTACAATACACGGCCATGAGAATCTTAATATTGAGCCCAATGTCTCGATTAATAAAAAATATTGATAGTACGGCCTTAGTTACTTTGAGAGCTATCCTCTGTGCAGCTTTTTTAAAGCGCAGCTTTTAGGCTCTTTTTCGGTGTATAGAGGCGTCGGCGTCGCCGACGCTGTCAGCCTAACCGCGCGGATTGTATTGTGGGACGTCACAGACCTTACACCAATTGATTTCCCGCTAAATTTAGCGAAGAAACTGAATCGGGGTGTAGGGCTGTGATGTTCCATTATGCCACCTCGGCATTCAGTTTTCCCGCCAAATTTAGGCAAGACTGACTTTCTGACCTCACCCACCAATTCAGCTTTTTCGATAACTTTCGCAGGGATTTAAATCGGTGTTGAGGTCTGCGGCGTCAGTTTTCCTAATTAATTTCGCGGAAAACCACCTTTCTGTATGAG
>JAZHYW010066543.1:0-16320 GCA_037355805.1 Ixodes ricinus
GTCCTGAAAATCAAAATGTAGCGGCACCCATGGGAGTTTTTGTTCGTTGGTGTTTACTTCTCGTGTCGTGAAAGTGTTTGGACGCGCCATGAACAACAACAAAGAAAAACACTCTGCAGTACTTTTTGTTTTTCGGGGGCCTTCCATTCCTCATTTTTAAGACTGTGTTCAGTTATGCCGTTAAAATAAAATAAAAAAAACAAAGATATTGTGAGTGTTTTCGGCACTTTACACACTAAAAATCCAGAACCTTTGCGTGCCTTCGCGAGTGAAAAGAATCAGGAGGGGTTGTTGACTTCTAGGGAGCGAAAACGCTTTGTACTTACAGGGCTTTCTTGATCCTGAGGGTCACTATAAGACGTGCCGGACAAATAGACATCAGAACATACTGAGCTCGAAAGTTTTCTTAAAGGCATACTTTAGCTGCGCATTTCACCTTGTCGATTTTTAGGATGTTAGTGATCAGTTTTTGTAAATAATTAGAGCAGTGCCCCTGAAAGGTCGCTTATGCATGCAGATGGCAGAGTCGGGCCCAGAGGACAACAGGTCATTAAAAGCAGACGACATAAGTAAGCTACGTGACGGCGACGGGTTTGCACAATCACGGTTGCCTTTAAATATTTTTAACGCGTAGCGTTAATGAGCTCGTGTCGCACAAAAGCCGGAGTCGGTGTCGTCGTCGGCGGGGCGGGAAAATCCAGGATCGGCCGATATAGGGTCATTACGTCACAGCCAGATGACCTCGCGCGGGAATTTCAAGCAACCCACAACGCGCACGCTCACGTGACTTCACGCGCGGATTGGACGTGACTAAAACACAACATTAAATGCCATTTAATGGTCGCCGTATGTCTGAAATGATTTATTTTTATAAAGTAATTCATTTGCCTTAAAGAAAATAATGAAGGATGTTAGGCGTAGGCCACGACCCTTTAGTTGCGAGCCACACACGCTAACGACTAGGCCACGCAGACACGCTTGGACGGCTTGGGGAAGAGCGGAGATTTATATGTTTAGCTATCGCGTTCTTCCATTAAAGGCGAAGCTTAAGGGTCCTCCTGTAATTTTGTTCCGACCTTAACTTTACTGTTTATGATTATTTTTAAAGGAATGGTAGATTGCACCAATATTTTTTTTCTTCAAAGTGATGGACTACCAACGGCGTAGCGTATTTCTTGCAATTTTGACAAGTTATGACAGCTGCTGATTTGAATATGAAACTCGACTCTAGGTGTGACTTTTTCGTCTTTGTCAAAGTGCCCACCGTTGAAATTCTCAAGGATTTTCTTCTCATTTTGCCAAGGAACGACGCCACCCCTTAAATTTTCAGACGGCACAAATTTGACAAGTTTTGATTACTTTTGGGGGATTACAAACAAGCCCCGGAAAGCCTAAAAAAATCGTTTGACGTATCGCAGAGAGCCTCGATCTTTTCGGGACTGCAGAACATCACCGCGTCGTTATCATTAATATTCATAATAGCGTAGAGCCCTCACGATGCTCTCTCTGAGACTTCCAGTGGGTTTCATTTCAGGTCCTTCCTGCAACCTTCGACTTTGGGATTCCTTAAAACGTCTGAAGGAAAGCAACTGCAACTCCTGTTCATTATATTTGCCTTCCATTAACCTTCAAAACACACCTTCGCACCTTTTATTAAAAGGTGTGTCACTCTCAATTCGAACATAGAACTTTATTTTTTAAATAAACTACTATAAAGTTTGTATGAACATTGTTAATGGGGTCTGGGAAATGGTTTGGTCAAACCAAAATATTATGTTTGTTTCTGAATGTGCGGTGTGTGTGCCACTGCGGGGGGGGGGGGGGCGAAGATCCGTAAATATGTTTCAATTATTTTTTATTTTATTTTTACACCGGGGTTGTTAAGGGCTAGTTTTCCCAGTATCGTGTCCGCGGGCAAACAAATGTCGACACAAAACTCCGGACAGCTACCGCCATCTATGAGCGATGGCGGCAACCCCTCCAGCCTTTCTACTCTGGCTTGCCGACGTGCGGCCGGCCATTACTTTATTCCCACCATAGTACAGCTCGCTGGTCTTCCTCCTTCACCAGAGTGGAAAGGCTGAAAGTTTTTTTTTCGGCCTCCGCTTCACTTATTTAATGAGAAATAATTTTTACTGTATCGTATCGTTTTGTGCATTTAAGTCGTCGCCCATGACGTTGCTCATCTGCTTTCCCCTCTTACTGTCCAGGGCGCCTGACAAGGGACGAGGTTGCCGACCAAAGTCACTGTCATGTCGCTGTTCCTGCTCCTGCTGGCCGCCATTGTTGTGTTCGCGGTCGTCCTCGTCGTCACATACCTGACCTACCGAAGGCTCTACGATCAGCTCCAGTTCAAGCCCCAGGTGTTGCACGACAGCCCGGTGCACGTCAAGATAGCGCCAAGGTTCGTTTTTGTTTCATTTGCCGCACCAGAATTATAGTACGCCGAAGTAATGCGCAGTCTAAAAGGTCTGTGAGTTCACACTCCCAATTAAAAAAGCAAAAACAAAAAAACTAGCACACGTTACTGAAAACAAAATATGCCGTTACTTGTTACTAGCTCAGTAAGTAGCTAACTACATTACACTTTACTGAGATTCAAGAGAAATGCGTTACAGCTCAAAAAGTAAGTTATACTTTCTCGTCACTCTGAATGACTCCTTACTTCTTGAAGCGGTATAGTTACCTTTCAATATGTTTGTGTCATGTGAACATATTCATTGACACATTCTTTCATATTTTCCTGACGAATGTTATCCTGTGAATGGCACAGGAGCGAGCTGAGAGTCGAAAACCAAACGGGGTAATTTGTGTTGTACACGTTCATCTCTAGAAGCAACTAAATATCGTTACTCGCTGATCCATCGAAAAGTAACGCACATGCGTCACTTGTTCCTTCTCTCGAAACCTAACTAAGTCGTTACTTCATTATCGAAAAGACTAGAATAACTAGAAAAAAGTAAGAGTACAATAAGGCGTTACATACAAGTCTTACGCGAAGGGAGCCAATCGCGGCGGACAAGAGAAGGATCCAAGCGAATGATAAAGATCAGTATACGATTAAGTCCCCCTCGCCACATGGCGACGCGCACAGGCCCGTGAGCAACCACTTTGCAAAGAAGGCGTCAGTTATTGCACTGCAAACGCTCTCTGTAGTTTCAGTTGCTCTCTCTCTCTCTCTCTCTCTCTCCCTCTCTCTCTTTCTCTCAAATCTAACTATTTGCGCATGAATGGATGGATGAATGGTTTAATGCGTCCGAACCGTTCTAATCGGGCGGTGACTTGCGCCACCTAGACAAATCTTTTAATTTCTACAACTAACTAATCTTCGATCAAAAAACACAAGCACATACACAAAACGAAGGCGACGCCATATGTTGCGCCTGCTCGCGAACAGCCGCAAAAGTTTATGATGGCATTGCAGCGGTCGGAGCTTAGCTGTGCACTTTTTTAACCATCCTTAATCTGCAATTTCTATGCTCAACGAGTATGTTTAAAACTGTTAGTCCGCAAAGCCGTGTTTTAAAGCGAAACACTCCCCCCCCTCCCCATCCCATATACCAAAATGTTTTCTGTCAGGCTGTCCGTCTGCCGGTCAGTCCACTTCCCGCTAAATCTAGCGGGGAAATTGACGTCACGTGACCTATACTCATATTCAGCTTTCCGCTAGATTTAGCGGGATAATGGATGACCAGACGTCACGAGATTTACAAACCAGTTGAGTTTCCCCGCCAAATTTAGTGGAAAACTTGAGGTCACCTGACCTATACACCAATTCAATTTCTCCGCATAAAAGGGGGGAAGGGGTGGCAATTGATGTCACGAGACCTATACCTCAATTCCGTTTCTCCACTAAATTTAGAGGAAAAATTTATGTCCCATGACTTTACGTTACATGACCTATTCTACCAATTTAATTTCACCCTAAGTTTCAGGGGAGAATTCACGTTATGTGACCTCTTTATCATGTCAGTTTCCGTGTTAATCTTAGCCGCGAAGTTGATAAATAAATATATGTTGTTCAATCCCCGAAACGACTGCTTTTGATGTCTTCTAAGCAAACTTAAACGATCGCTCCTCAAATACTGCATTTAATGCATCGGAGGACTTTAAATATAAAGGTCGCTGTCAAATGTTTTATGGGTCAATCCTCTCATCGGTGGTACCACAACCCTAAAAATCCCATACTGCGGGACGCCATGTTTGTCCGCTCACTATACAATCACTAGTTGTGTGCAGTACAGGCGAAGGCAACGCCAACAGAGGGGAGAAAGGGTAGGCACCAGGAAGGCCGGAGGAGAGGAGAGAAACCTGCTTTACTCTCTAGCGTTTAAAGTGCTCCCCACTTCTCTCCTCGCCGTCGATTGTGTTTCTCTCCCGTCCCGTCTTATTAGAGCCACTGGTGCGCTCGCCTTCTATCTTCGCTTGGTGTTGCCTTCGCTGCACTGCACAGAACTAGTCGTGGCTCAGCAGTTTTTGCCTGGGTGATATCAGCGCTGGAAAGATGTAGGCTCACCGTCGAACTTCAGTTTTCCGAAAATACGCCACCACAGACACCCCAAAAATGGAGGTAAGCGGTTTTTGCACGGACCATAAAACGTCCCCGAGTGCAGACAGCACCACTGTGAAAATGAAAACGGTATTCTTCGAACGCATCAATAAGCTACGCATCGTAAAAAGCGTAAACTCCGCGAGAAAGTGATGCTTGCTGTAGCCAACATACCAAGAGGCCTGGGTTAGAGCTAGGTGTGTTCCATTGAAGCTTGTGTGGCGTGTCCGCTGCTTGTAATACACTACACTGTAAAAAAAAAAAAAAAAATCCGTCAAATTACTAGAAATTGTCAGCTAATTTTTGATTCCGGTACAATAACCGTTGTCTTGCATCTCGGTCACAGCATTAACTAGGTATTACGTGCATGACAGTAATGAGGCCCTACGGTTTTCTCCGTAAATTGACCCATAGAAGCATGGCAGAAAACTGCAACTCCCAGTCACTGTACAGCCCGTGATGCACAAATACGGGAATAGTTCCGGCATCAAAAATTAGCTGGCGTGTTGTCCATATCTTGCAGTGACGGCCAGAGTCTGTTGAACTGCTGACTACAGTGACTTAACAAAACGGACGTCTCAGTGAACAATAAATATAGCATTTTACTGCTATATTTATTGTTTACTGAGATGTCCATTGTGTGCACACAAGATACAGTACTAAGTAAAACATGTTCGTACCTTTATTCTTAAGAAATAATTAGTTGACCATGTTCAGCTTTCATGTGGAAGGCAATATCTAATTTCCAGAGCAATCAAGTCCACATGGAGAACTACAGAACCTGGAAAACAAAACAAAAATATGTGGAATGTGGTTAGGTAATGAGACAGAATGCGATGACAGAATAAACCTTCCGATTTCTGCAAACTATGAGCTACACGTAAGCGCATTGCAGGAGCCTCAGCTTAACTCTGGCAGGCAGTAGACAGTGAATTCAACTTGTGACTTATGATAAAAAAACATTTTAACAAGGGAAGTTCTAAAAATGCCTTTGAAGACGGAATTGCCGCGTCCAATGAGTTTCTTCAAACCTGTCGCCACCAGTTAATTTCAGAAGTTACTGCCAACTGTGCCTCCCAGAGAAAATTAAACACCGTGTTAGTAAGAAATTTCAAACAAGTGCACACAAGTTGCAGTACGAAGTAAAACATGTTAATACCTTTATTCTTGACAAATAAGTAGTGGGCCACGTCCAGCTTTCATGTGGAAGGCAATCTCTAACTTCCGGAGCAATCAAGTCCACATAGAGAACTACAGAACCTTGAAAACAAAACAAAGATGTGGAACGTGATTAGGTTATGAGCAGAATGCGATGACAGAATAAACCTCACAATTTCTCCAAACTATGAGTTACACGTAAGCGCATTGCAGGAGCCTCAGCTTAACTCTTGCGGACAGTAGACTGTGAAACCAGCTTGTGACTTATGATAAAAAAAACATTTTAACAAGAGAAGTTCAAAAAATGCCTTTGAAGGCGGAATTGCCTCGTCCATTGAGTTCCTTGAAGCCTGTTGTCACGAGTTAATTTCAGAAGTTACTGCCAACTGTGCCTCCCAGAGATAATTAAACACCGTGTTAGTAAGAAATTTCAAGCAGGTGCACACAAGATGCAGTACGAAGTAAAGTATGTTCATACCTTTATTCTTGTGAAATATATAATGGGCCACGTCCAGCTTTCATGTGGAAGGCGATCTCTAACTTCCAGAGCAATCAAGTCCATATGGAGAACTACAGAGCCTGGAAAACAAAACAAAACATTGTAAAATGTGATTAGGTTATGAACAGAATGCAATGACAGAATAAACCTCCACTTTTCCAAAACTATGAGATACACGTAAGCGCATTGCAGGAGCCTCAGCTTAACTCTGGCAGGCAGTAGACAGGGAAACCAACTTGTGACTTATGATACGGAACCATTTTAGCAAGGGAAGTTTGAAAAATGCCTTTGAAAATGAAGTTGCCGCATTCAAGAGTTTTTTCAATCCTGCTGCCACAAGTTAATTTGAGATGTTACTGCCAAGTGCACCTCCCAGAGGTAAACAGGTGCTTGAACACCGTGTTAGTAAGAAATCTCAAGGAAGTGCACACAAGATGCAGTAGTGAGTAAAACATGTGCATACCTAGATTATTGAGTATTAATTAGTGGGTCACGTCCAGCTTTCATGTCGAAGGCAATCTTCATAACTTCAAGAGCAATCAAGTTCATATAAACAACCTACAGAACTTGGAAAACAAGATGTGGAATGTGGTTAGGTTCTGAACAGAATGCGATGATAAACTAGACCTCCCGACATCCGCAAACTATGAGTTACACGTAAGTGCACTGCAGGTGCCAGTTTGGTTTATGAAAGCTGTAAACCCAAATGAAATTAGTTGAAAGGGGCTAGGATACAGAAATTAGGCAAGTTAGAGCATTTGTTATATGACAGCGTCATAGGTTACTTGACGTACACAAAATATTTCAGAATATTTAAAGCTCCAACAAGTACAAATATGTATTTTTTCAATGTTCGCGGTTTTTATCCTGTCACCAGGATACCTGACACAACTCCGACGTGGTTTACCTACTCGCAGCGACGGCGGCTCGTCCATGAACCACGTGACTCTGATTGAAACGCTGACCACTCTCTCTTTCGTTGTTCTCATACCCACGTTCGCCACGTTACGCTTGTCCGTTACTCAGGGTCTGTGCCTATTTCTTCCTCTGCCGTCTCCCCCCAAAAGTAATCTTGAACTCGAAGGAGCAAGCTGTGTCAGATATTCCAACTGCCCAAAACTTGGAAGGAAAAGTTGGATGAAAGAGCACGTTGGGGTGAAGGATGCCTAAGCGACTTCTGATCCACGCCTGGAAGTGCATACAAGACATCTACGAGTGGCACCGCCTCGCCGCTTGGGACTGACTAGGAACACTTAAGGGACGAGGCAGATGTCATCAACGACGCTTCCAAACATGTCTGGCTCGCTGAATAGGTGGATCCGAGGGTCCCGCAACTAAATAAAAATTTTGTGTGAAACTAATGTGTTCTTTGATAATGAAATTTGGCAGTTATATAGTAACATTTAATGGGCTTCAGTGACATACTTATTATAGATGTCATGTTTTCCATTCCTGAAAAGTCTAGAACCAGTTGAATGCTAAAATAATTTCTACAGCTGAAGTAACTCCCATGAAACGTAGTGTGGATTTTTAAGGTGCTCTAACAACCAAAATAGAGCCACAAGTGATCCTACTCGTCAATATAATTGGAACAAAAATCTATGGTGACTGCAAATTAAGTTTGGCTTGTTGATACGTCGCGAAGGAAACATATAAAACAAAGGTACGGATAAAGTGAGTCGACAAACAAAATGATAACTCTCTGTGGAGGTCTGCTACCAGGAAATAAAAATAAAACACAAAACATAGAAGACAACTTAAATCATATGGCACCACCTACCCCACATGCATATCAGTTTGCGTATTGACTAGAGAAGGATAGCGAAATACAGCATTGGAAGAGGAGATACCTCCAGGTGCATTTTGTGGTGGGGACAATATATGATCCGCTTTTGCATAGTCTTTGCGGGTCAAGCAAAGCCCTATATCAAAGACAGCCCTCGGTGTCGTGTGAACATTTGGCAGTAGAGTTACCAGACGCGGTTGCATGACAGAGTTCAATAAGATCAGATAACTGCAGGCTGTCAGGATAGATTCACATGAATACGTGGAAGATGTTGATATTTTGGCTCGTGAGCAACGAGAACTGCTTTCTCATCCGGTCCATCTCTTTGTTAAAAAGGAACTTGATTACCTTCCAACCAATAAACAAAGCGAGCATCATCAGCATTCACATAATGTAGGTGGCACCAGGTGATCACTTGTTGTCTAGTACGTACCATAAGGTGTGCGACGTCAGCTCGTAATAACATGTAGATTTTTTTTTTCGTGCGTGTGTGGGAGGTGGGGGTGTTGAGTTAGGTACCGTTACTTGCTCAAACTTCCGCATTTTATCACAAACGATAGCGTCAAATTCCTGACGGAGTTTCAGCTTTCTGCGACGCGTGGTTTATCTTTGTGGGCCGAGAAACCATGTTTTATTTTCCCGATCTAATACCGTATTGCCTAATGAAGAGCATCAATTTAAATTAATTTTATTTACTTAGACGATATTTTTTGTTGTTGTATGCCGTTGTGCGAACTTTTACTTCTTGCCAACCAGTTACTCACTGCGTTTTATTCTGGTTCAAATGGTAAAAAAAAAAAGAGTCGCTTGGAACTGCCGACGCGGCGACTTGTACCCTTTCAAACAGCAGGACGCATATACACGAGGATACAACAAAAAACGCGCACCGAAAGCATACGACCCTCGACACTCCTGCGTTAGATGCGAACGACGCAGCTTCTTACATTGTTTTCTTTACCCGATGCGCGCGTGAACAACGACAAGCAAGACGACGCAACGCGGAGCGAATTCCAAATACAGCCGTCAGACAAAGACAATTGAACAAGAAACGTCGCAGCGTCCCTTTGTGAAATGTCAGATGCATTCGCAGCTGTGGTGGAAGACGGGCGGATGACGACCGCTGTTGCAAGAGTCGTAAGAAATACATATACACGAACGCCTTTCCGCGTGGCAGTTCGTGCGCCGAAGGCAAGCAACAGGTGCAATGCTTTTAAGAACGCCATCTTTTAATGCGAATAGCATTCTTTGGATACTTCACGCACTTTTCGTCTATCTATATATCTATCTGGCTATCTAACCTCTTACGCCGCGGGTCGATAAATAAATAAAAAGACCGGCGCCGGCTGGGATTCGAACCGTTGACCCTTTGATCAGCAGGCAGACGCGCTAACCACAGAGCTATGAAGGCAGTCATTCAACGCACTTCTAAACGGTTGTTTATATCTTTACCATAGGACGCGCTTTACAGCGCTGTCACAGCTACGGTGCGCGCGCGTTCCATGCACGAGGGCTCATTCCGCTCTCGTGAGGCTGAGCACGGTCGCTACATCACCCTCTCCCGAGCGCGGGAGAGGGTGAGCAACTCGTGCATGGAACGCGCGCGCACCGGTAGCTGTGACAGCGCTGTAAAGCGCGTCCTATGGTAAAGATATAAACAACCGTTTAGAGTACCGTTGGTTGAGACTAGCTGAGACGCCAGAAAGTCTGGTCGGTACCATTTTGAGTGTTTGTGCGTATGGCGCGTGCTTTGCTCGCCTTCCTAAGTGACACAAACGCACGTGCTGGGCTGCGGAGATCGTGCGCAGGGCTGTGAAAGTGTCAACAAATTTAGAATCGCCTCAAGAGTGGGCTGGCGTATCTAGAGTGTGCCGGCCACCTGACGAACGCGCATAACTCCGCACCGTTTGATGCTATTCGCATTAACGTAGATAATCATTCCCAAAGGATGGGTTCTGCTGACTTTTTTGTGTATACTCGGGTTTCGGCGGGGTTAAACAAAGCAACCTGCGGCTCAACCGTTGGCTCCTCAGCGTCTCAGTTTCGTATGCCTAGAAAGGAGTACACTTGGGGAAAAAAACTGCCTGTTTGAGATATTGCGTTTAACATCAGAGGCTTCCTATTTACTATTCACGGGGGGGGGGGGGGGGGGAGGGGGATCTGTGGTGGAGTGTGTTCGCGCACTCCATGCAGCTCGGAGCACGCGGAGCGAAAGCTGTTTCTGCAGAACACGGGGTCATGGGTTCAACCCATTCGTGCCCGTTTCGATCTGGATGAGCATCGTGCCGCAAGGTGCGGTCGTTACTGCGTGATGCACGTTTAAATACCGCGGGATGGCAGTGGTATACGCCGCACTGGCGAAATTTTGCATCTGTAAAGCGGAGACACCAGACGCTAACGTCCGGCTGTGTAAACATACACCCGACACAATCAATCATATTTTAATGACGAATCATAAATAAACGAGGCCATATCTTTGTACAGTTTCTTCGAAAAGTAGTGTGACAAAAAAAAAATTATACAGCACTATAGTCGCCCAGAGCTTAATTAAGAAACGCAGAACGTGACCAGTCCCGAGCACGTGATTGTATCTCTACAGTCAATGACATTGCGGCATCGATTAATAATACACTCCGAAGACCGAATCGCGAAGAAACAAGCGTGATCATGAGAGGACACGCCGTGAGTTACTTAAGATGCCTGTGTGACTATATATTCACGTTATAAAAGTAAACAAAGCAATTTTTTAAGGCCGCGTTTGACATTTAGTAATGCGCAACCCTTCCCAGGGTTGACAGTCCATTGGAAGCTATAGGTGCTCGTTATTCCCGTAATACGGCTAACTTTAGCCACGTGATCACGCTTCCGGACATACTCACGCGCAAAGAGCTCGGTCACGTGACGATGAGGGAAGCGGTTGATTGGTCCGGCGGTGCCGCGTTGCTTCCACCGCACTTTCAGCTTCGTGGTAAACGGAGTCCGTAGGTATGCGGGCAATGTCTACAGGAACTTCCTCCGCGTACGTGAGAAAAGCAGGTCCTTGTATATAAAATGAATGTTATTGACAAGCACAGAGGAAGCCGTTGAGCGCTCTCCGGTCAAACGCTACTTTGTGCAGGACGCAGTGCGTCTAGAAAGTGAGGAGAGGAGGAGGCAAGAGCGCGCGGGCACGTCAGAACGCCGAGCTCTGATTGGAAGGAATAGTGGGTAGATCCAAAGCTAGCTGCCTTTGTCTCCACTACACTCGTCAAACACGTTCGAGTGCGAAAGCCAAACGCCGGACGCATGCATTCCGCGATCTAGTGCGTTCGACGAATGCAGTCGAGACAGAGGCTGCTAGCTTTACGCCTCCCCACTAATCATTCCAACAACAGCTCGGCGTTCTAACGTCCCGCGATCTCGCGTCTCCTGCTCTACCTTAGTTTATCGGCGCCAACCGCGCTCTCGCTGCCCTACTCGTTTCCATATGGATGAGCATCGGAACGGCATGTGGTCGGGCATTACTATACAGCGTGATGCAAGCAAAAGACCCCGAGTTAGCATTCGTACTGAACCGGCTAAATGCCTCATCGACAGCTTGAACCAATGTCGCCACACCACGCAGAGGCCCCACGTTCTCTACACACTCGCACCTGACCTACACTAAAAACTCTGGCCCGTCTACTTTCCAGCTAAGCACAATCGGGAGCCAATCGCAGCACTCTATGAAGGAGCTTGGCGCACGCCGAGGATGACAGTAGACAGTATCGAGATATGATTCCGATGACTTCGGTAACGATACTCGATACTCAGCCGCGGGCTTTGTGCATGCATTATATTGTTATCAAGTATCGCTTTCGGGGATATCGGAGGTATTGGAACGATCTACAGCATATGAACTAAATGTTTAAGGCGTTTAAGCTTTAAGCACTTTATAAGATGTGCGAGCAGGTAGTAGACGTTTACAGTGAAAACATCAAAACATAAACTTACTCAGTTAAAAAAAAAACTGATTTTTTTGCGTAATTAACACCGATGTTTTGCAGACGACGCACGTCTGCAAAACCTGCGCAGTCTATGATAACCCGAATCGGACGGGCGCTCCCTCGACGCAGTGTGCGCCATCTGTCGGCAACACTTCTCTTTAGGAGTGTCTCGTCTGCGAAGTGGCGGCGTAAATTGTCCAGAACAGGTTTTTTTCTTTTCTTCTGTCTCTTTTCAACGAGTCAAGTTAATTTTTTTTTACTATAAACTTTTTATCACCTATTCGCACCTGTGTAGTAATCGCAGCGCGATACGTTGAGAAACCGAATATTGCGGGCCGTCTAAAGTGCCTTAAAAGCGTTAGTTTCCAGGCTGTCCTAACACTATCTTATATGTTTGGATATTCAAAAATTACATGCTATCCTAAATCAGTCTGTGCTGTGGCCGTGAGCATGGTAAAATTTTATACTCCTCATGGCGCTTCACTATGAGCGAGCATGGTGGACATGCTCAGTAATGGCCAACAACTCGATCATGCTTACGACCTGGTTTGATTGGGGCACTGTATTCGTCGAAATTTTTGCAGGTCTCCCAGCTCATCCAACGTGCCGTCGATTAAGATCAGCCACAGCCTACCGGAAATGAAGGAGGTGCAACCGGACGTGTCACCAGACGTGGCACCCAAAAAGGTGGCTCCGCACCGACAGATCACCCTGCCCACCGTGCCCACGAGGCACCTCACCTTCCAGAGGCAGCTCTCTCACCGCTTGGACCTGTGCAACACGGTGCCCTTCGAAGGTAAGTTAGTCACACCTGTCGCACAGCCTGAGGGCAGGCATGTCCACGTTGCTAACTTAAGGTAACGAAGTACCTTCACTCGTCACGCACTCAAAAAGTAACTTAGTTGCGTTAAACCGCGATTCAAAAGGAACGCTCTTGAACTTTTCCCGTTACTTTGAATTTGTCGGTTCTAGAAACAGTAGCTATTATTGTTATTGTTATTGGCGATGTGCGCGACGACAAGAGGTGCTGTGGTCAGCATTGGCGATTGATCTAACGCTCACTATGACCTCCTTAGCTAAATTCAGGAGAGTATCTGAGGCCGAGTGGGCTAGCGCGCACCAGCTCGAGAGCACGTGGAGCGAGAGCTCGCGCTGCAGAACCCAGGGATCCTGGGTTCAATCCCCACCCCTGCCCGTTTCGATCCGGATGAGCATCGTATACCGGCGTGCTGTCGTGTATCACTACTGCGTGGTGCACGTTAAAGACCCAGGCTAGCGGTTGTAATGCACAGGCTAAATTTCTCATCTACACCTGGGAGACTCGTCGCCCGTTGAAGCAGACCAAGTTCTAGGCTGTATAAACATACACACAACCCAATTTTTTTATCTGTCGTAGTTAATAATTCCTCACTTTTAATCAGTTCGTGCCGGGATAACTGTGGTTATACAGGCATACCTTGTGCACCTACTTTTATGTGCTATCTGGCGTTATCTCGTAGTCCAAATTACAGGCACGAGCTGGGTTGAGAACTCGGTAAGTAAGTACTTATGTTGTACACGCTCCCTTTCAGAAGTAGGTAAATACCGTTACTCATTGCTTCATAAAGAAAGCAACACATATACGTTACTCTTTTCTTCTCTTATAAAGTAACTCGATCGTTACTTCGTTACCGAAAGAAAAGCGACTAGGCACAATAACGCGTTACCTGTAACGTGTTACGTGCAAGTCTGCCCGAGGGCAGTGAAGAGGGGCGCGTTGGTCGGCTGCTAGTCGGGGCGCCTGGTGACCAAATAGGGCAGCATTGGAAAGGCCGTGCCATCGAACGGTTGAGCAGGAGCGCTGCGTCACTCTTCGGCAGAGCACTCGGGCGTTTCGAGCTCGAGATAGGGTCCAATGACTGCGGCTGCGGGCCGTCTCAGAGTCGCAAAAGTCCGCATGGGACGGTGCTACTTGTCGAGTCAAACTTCATAGCTTGGGTGGTAATTGCTACCC
Organism: Ixodes ricinus; assembly: GCA_037355805.1. Taxonomy (NCBI): domain Eukaryota; kingdom Metazoa; phylum Arthropoda; class Arachnida; order Ixodida; family Ixodidae; genus Ixodes; species Ixodes ricinus. Next base: position 13,948 of record JAZHYW010066543.1, read on the forward strand.
CTTCCAGGAGAGAGCGATAGTTTTCAGAGTGGTTACGGCTATTGGCGAGAATATTGAACCATATGGGGCGCTACGTTCAGCTTGGTTTCCCCAGAGTTCCGTGTTTACCAACAAAGGCTACGTGCACTGGATTCTTTACTTAATCTTTCTCGATTAAGTGCGGGGCAAAAGTTAGGCACGACTCGTGCGCACCTTTTCGCTGCGTCCGCGTTCGACTTCACTGGTTGAACACGAGCCCAAACTTCGGTTACGTGGGTTGGGCGCATCGTCATAGCACAAACAAATCATCTATGTTGTTGTCGTCCCCATCGGGGTGGTTCTCATTTTAGCCACCTGGGGGCGCAACGGTTGGATCTCCTTCCCAACAGAGATACTATAGGTGAGCTTCCCATCAGTGTAACGACACTGATTAAGCTATCTTGATACTTAAAGGTGCCCAGTTATCCAAAACTTTATTTGAAGTAACAGGGAAGGGTCTCTTGTCTTCCATAAATGTTAAAAGGGTCCGCGGCAAAGCAAAACAATATCGCTTGAACTTCCTGACGCCGTTCCCGAAGCTCAGAAATGCGCATTTTTGGATCGTAAAGCCGCGCTCACGCTGCTAATGCATCATACAAAAGACAGTCCACAGACGCTGTATGAGAGTTTCTTACTGGTGTGACGGTCCTGTGGCATTGGTCATGCAAAAAATACAGGAGGACGCTTAAGCTTCGCCTTTAAGAGTGGAACGCGATGGCTAAATATAAACTCCGCTCATTCTCAAGCCATTCAAGCGTGTCTGCGTGGCCTGAGAGGAGCCCCTGACATCATTAGAAACGGTCGTAAAGAAGATGGGCTCCCGTGGAGCGTCTTCAATGGCTTTCACCGGCCGTGGTGCATCTGCTAAAATGCCCCCAAATACCTACCGTGTGGTTCTGCCATCTCTGCCTACAGGTATTGAAGTTTTGAACTCTATATTCGCTCATTGCGACATCACCGGACGCTCGTACAAGATTAACAATTTTCGAAGAGAAATGGAACGCCACGGCGTTCTAAGCGACCTCATTAGAGCCGGCGCGTACCAGATGAACTATGTCTGGCTCTGCACCTTCGACTCTCTGACAGCGAAGCGGAAACTTCTCGAAGCTAAGGAACTTGTGGTGAAAGAAAAAAGATGCCTGCTCATCGATTCCGGTGAGTGCGAGTTGCGAATACGGCTCCACTGGATACCAATTCATATCAGCGACGACTCAGTGCGAAGGGCACTCGAGCTATACGAAAAAATCAAGGATGTAGCCCGAGAAACATGGAGAGCGGAAGGCTTTCAGAATGTCCATACGACGACAAGGCAGCTGAGAATGAACCTAAAGGAAGGCGTCACCAAGGATAACCTCCCGCACAAGCTGCGTCGGTTCGGCAGCAACATTCTCGTTCTTGTCCCCGGAATAGCGCCGCTCTGCCTCCGATATAAGAGGACAGGCCACATCCTCAGAGATGGCCGCGTACCTCGCTGTGACAAGTGTCATCGGTTTTGGTCATGAACAAGAGTATTGCATGCGGACGTACGCCACTGTAATGTGGCCTGACCACGATGAAGACAGCTCGGAGTTCTTCATTGATGAAGAAGAAGCGCCTCGAAAATTGAAGACAGCACTGGGCACCTAACCATCCATGCCGAAATGTCTTCAGCCGGTGACGAACGAGGCCCATCACAAGACACCACCGCGTCAAGTCTGGAGCCTGACAAGATAGCTGCCTGCGGTGAAACCGTCACAGACATCGACAGTGCCGCTTTCAATCTCCCCAAGAAGCCAGCAATACGAAGACAGTCGACGGAAACGATCGCTCTTCAGACAATGCCACCAATGTTGACCTGAAAATGGACTACAGCTACGAGCCCTCCAAGCGGCCGCTACAGATCGCGTCGAGGAGGAAGACCCCGACCTCGAAGGGCCTGAATGGAGCACGCCGCAAGGAAGATAGAAACGCAAGACCCCGAGCTCCGCCGGATATCCGACGAGAGCAAACCTCGCAGTAGGTGGTTACGCTCACTTTGAAAACATTTTAGTACAATTTGTTTTCTTAGATTCAAATATTTTGCTCGTGCTTGTCGCCACAGCTGTGAATTATGCAAGTTTTGCGTGAGGTTGTTGTACATCGATTTTCATTGCAAACCACCTCCTCCTCCCCAATAATGCTTGCACCCAAATTTTCAGCACCTTCTACTATTTGCTTAACGCTGGGAGCACTCAATAGTAGGGGTTTAAATTCTACTCGTAAACAGTACCAGCTATTACAGTTTGCTTCAAGAAGAGCAACCTGACTTTTTAGCCATGCAAGAAACAAAAATGTCTGAGGAAAAGCAAGTTTCGAAGGCTCTACAACCCTTCCTAA